>SGPK01000108.1:0-58931 GCA_004802695.1 Phellinidium pouzarii
GTTGGAGTTTTAGGTTTCCGGAACCAGCCATGTGATTTAGCTGACGCCGTTCGGGGTCGATGTGTCCTGGTAGGTGGTTGGGTCGACATGAGCAAAGGCAGATGAAAAGTACTTAGGCCGCGTTCAACTTCAACTTAAAGAAACACGCCTGTCACAATCTCACGGGCACGTGAATATAGTGAATTTCATGGCACGCATATACACAACCTCATCACTGAATATAGAGCTGAGATTGTTATCTAGTTCTACAACCCGGACCTGACCCCGCGGGTCAGATCAGTGGGTCAAGCTGGGTCAGGCCGGTCGTCAGAGATTTGTTTGGAAAATCCGACCCCTTTAGTACACTAGTTCAACCAACTTGAAGGGCGCAACGTGACACGCATGTCACGTATCGCGTGCATTCACTATATTCACGTGCCCGTGAGATTGTGACAGGCGTGTTTCTTTAAGTTGAAGTTGAACGCGGCCTAAGTACTTTTCATCTGCCTTTGCTCATGTCGACCCAACCACCTACCAGGACACATCGACCCCGAACGGCGTCAGCTAAATCACATGGCTGGTTCCGGAAACCTAAAACTCCACCCCGCCCTAAAACCCTTCCAGCGCTCGTACAATTTAACGACACACCCTCGAAAAAGGGTTCTATGCAAAAGTCTACCTGTCGGACGAGCGAGCTCGCAGTAAAGAGACAAGCCATACTGGAGGACCTAGGGTTGGCTATTCCCGAGGTCGACCTCGACTATTACCTCAAGTACATATTACCACCACTGCCGACAGGCTTCGATCTCGATAGTATTGTCGAGTCTCTCAAAAACGATGGACATATAATAAACGGCACTTGGAAGCACTTCCAAAAAGAACCCAAGTCCATGAAAGGAAAGGAGAATAACGAAGAAAAGGTCTTCGATCATCTCAGGGTTATATTCAATTCTATCGTGAAAGCCGCGAACAAGACGCCCCACGATCACACGCAGACGGTTGCACTATACACAGATCCATATATGACGCCTACTTCAGAGAGAGAGAGCACGACCAAACCTGATGGTTATATGATGCTGAAGGAGAGCGAGAAAAGTGGAGAAGCGACGAGATCGTGGTACGATTTTGCTGTGACTTTAGAAGCAAAGAAATCCGACGGGGACAAAGATCGAGATGATGTGAGTGTTATATCCTCTCCCGAGTTAAATAAGAATAGAATGTTGACATCCCTTAGGACGTGACGAAAGAAATATTCAACATGCAGCATGCCATGAGTCTGGATCCTTGTCGGCGCTTCACGTTCGGCATCACTATCGAAAATAATAATACAAGGTTGTGGTTTTGCTCTCGAGCGGTGATGATGGTGTCCAAGCCATTCGACTTCAGGAAGGCAAGTCTGATTCTCCCTCTCCACAGAGGTGCTACTGACGTCAGAGTAATACATAGGACTTGAAGCACCTCATCCGCGTTTTTCTCTCGTTTGCATTCGCATCGAAGATCGATTTAGGATGGGATCCGACGGTTTCGGTTTCTATCGAAAATGGAATTCGAATCTATCATTTCACCGTCTGCGATGAAATCTTCGACGCCGTGGAAGTTATGTCAGATTTAGGCGCTGATGCGATCATTGGACGAGCTTCGCGCGTGTTCAAAGTCAAACGGAAAGACGGCTCATTTGCCATCTTAAAGGATGTCTGGGTAGATGACGACCGTGAACTCGAACATATTTTGCGTAAAAAAAATCCTTTACGATGTCAAAAAGAAATATGGCGAGAAAGGGAGAAAGATAGTGAAAAGACATCTCATGACGCCCATCACCTTCGGCTTGGTGGAAGCCGATGGTCAGACGGACCACACTACGAATGTGATTATGCGTGGGGAAGATCCTTCCTTCACCAACACCTTCCGACTCGTCACGGCCACGCACCGCTCATGCGATGCTCAGCAGGCCGTAGGATACGCAAAGGTCTCAGACAGGATGGTGTATCATGCGACTCGTGCGCCTCAGGAGAATGCCAGAAAGTATATACATCAACGACATCACTACAGAATAGTCTTCAAGGAAGTCGCGGAGACGCTGTATTCTGTGAAGGCCTTGTCAGATGTATTCACTGTACTGAAAGATATTTCAGCAGGTAAGTTTCCTTCTCTGTTGATACGAGAGATACCCAATGTGACAATTTGTGCAGCCTTGAAGTACATACATGGAGCTGGATGGGTGCATCGTGATATCAGTGCTGGCAACACCTATTTATACGATGGGCGTGGTATATTGGGTGACCTGGAATACGCGAAGAAAATGGGAGTCAACGCTAAGCATGAAGTCCGGACGGTATGTATGCATATTTTTATCTAATAAACTGAATTTTTCATAGCACTCAACTTCAGGGAACATTGGACTTCATGGCTGTTGAGGTCTCAAGACGGGAGTACGTGTTTAAGCCTGCAGATCCCGAAGAGAAATTTTCGCAAAAAATGAAGGAAGCGAAGGCGATGGCTGATACCTTCGAAGATGAGCGACTCTACAGCGAAGACGAATTGACAAGCGACGAAGAGTTTGTAGGGGATTCAGGGCCGGATAAAATGGAAACTATAGAAAAAANTACCGGATGGTGAGCCCAGGAAAAGCAGGAAAGAACTTCGGGTGCCGCTTAGTGCGAACGAAAAGCCTAACATGGTGGATCAGAAACAGGGCACTGCGAGAAACGAACCTGTTGTCTCGGAGGGCGTGTCTGTTGATCCTGCAGACTCAGATAATACGAATGAGAGGCAACCCTTGGGCAATACAAATGAAAGGCATGACTCGGATCATACCGACAAAAGTCAAGACTCTGATAGTACGATCGAAAGTCGGACTGAAGTGGTCGGCAATGTGACTAAGGCGCATTCCGAGAAACCTAGCGCAGAAGGAAATCAAGGTATTTGGTATAACCCTCTGCACGACATGGAGTCGATATGGTGGATTGCAGTCTGGGAGCTATTTCTTCACGAAGACTTGTCTGAAAAGAACACGAAGACAGAAATGGAAAGAATTCTCCAGGCCGATAAGGCGAATCTTATTTTTCCTCATCTACTGATCACTACAGATCGCTTCTTCTTCTTTGCTAACGATACCGATTTCGAGAATGCAATGATGTACCTCCCGGAGTCCTTCAAAAAGGTCGTTGGTATTCTGGACGAGTTGCGCAGGTTTCTTCGAACTCGGTACACTCAGGCAGAGATCAAGGCACCAAAAATCATCGATAAAGACGCATTTATTAATGTACACGATTTTTTTNGTCGCAGAATGGAAAGATGGCGAGAAGGATGCAACTGAAATTGAGATTGTCGAATTTGAAAGGCTCACCGAAAAGTCGATGAAGACCCAAGGTTCACAGAACAAGCGTAAGGCGGAAGATGAACGTCCTTCGCCTTTAATAACTGATACTTCGAAGAGACAACGGTCAGTGCTATTGTACTCTTCTCTATTGACTTTATTCAAGAACTCTTCCGAAGACTTGACGGCGAAATCAAAGAACAAACTTGGGGATTGTCCTTTATTTTGTATACTACTAAACCCGTAGTGACGCTCATTTCCGAAGTCTCGTCGTGAGTGAACAACGAGAAAATTCATGATACTTACAGTACATTATTTATTGCGTCGAGATGTATTACTTATTTTATCGTGTATAGTAACTGTATCTACTCTAGATAATTGGCTCGAGTCCAACGCAACTCATAGATCACTGACAATATGTATACAGTGGAACTTCTCGTTTCGTATGAAAGTCTCTGTACGCAATATGATAATAATATGTTATGCTAGTAGCCTAGCCTTCGTGAAGGATTATAGCTCATCCCATGGCTACGGGCAGGCCATGACGGACTCCCCGCACGCGCAAGGGGTACGACGAGGGCGATACCAGCGTACTTCTTTTTTTNATGAGGCGGTAATGGATATTTTAGACTCAGGTTCGGACTCGACTCAGCCAGAATCGTTGCAGTCATCATTAGTATTCTCAGTACGCGCCGTACTCACTCACTGACACGAGTGTTGTTCTTGATCGGCGCGACCGGCGAGTCTCTAACCATTGTCGTCGGTGGCTTTGCTACCAATTGGAGCCACAATGTATGAACAATATCTATGCGCTTTACAAGATGCGCACACCCACAAGGGAGGGCAGGGCCGCTACCAGTAACTCACTGGCCACCGACCATTCCGAGTCTCTGGTGGCCGGCAACTCAGCTACCAATGGCCCAAGACAAGAGCTTCCACACCTGCACCTCCTTCCTCACCTGTACAAGGCCCACAACCTGCTCACAATGAGCCAGTGACTGTCCTCAACAAGCCCCCCCAAGTCCGATGAAGTCCTGGTCAGTGATGAAATCTTTGTGGCTGCAGATGCACTCCCCACCCCATATGTAGAGCAGTACATTAGGAAAAAGGTTTTCTTCCCGCTGTACTACCTCACCGATGCAGGCTAGATATATTTATCTAGATAAGCACTAATTACATCAAAAGGCAAAGGCAAAGACCACGGACTTGTGACGATTCTGTTTGGCAAGCCGGAGATCATCAGGAAAAATTTCAATGTCTATATAGCACTAAATAGTTTGCATAGTTCCATAGTTGCCTTCGTTAGTCCCCTTTTAGTGAGACTATATAGTTGTATGCCAGAACTATACAGTACTATACATACTATATAGGGTACACTATACAGTCTAATATAGTCTCCATAGTTTCAAATGGAAATTCTAAAACTATTCATCATGAATATATACACATTCTACTCTAGATATGTTTCATCATCAAGTAATCAAGCAACTACACAATACAGAACATGTACTTATGTACATAGTATTACTTGTCATATCCAAGTTATTGCATATCTAATTTGAGGTGTGGGAAGATACCACCATTCCATTTTTGAGTTTTGGTCAGTGGGCGGGTTTTCGCTTTTTTGCTATTACTTGGATTATTTTACATTCCTATGGTGCAATTTAATTTATTGTGTCCATATACCTAATATCAGTGCAATTACTCATGAATTCCATGCATATATGCATCAGTAGGATCATCTCTTTCCCAAGATGTAATGCACTATACTAGTTCCCTGCATTACTATAGAAACTATGCGGTCTATATAGACCACATAGACTCATTAGGTTCCATAGGTGTTGGTGGGGACTATGGAGTACTATGGAGTACTATACAAATTCATCACTTCTAGTATAGTAAATGTTTTTCCTGATGCAAGTCCCTCAGTGTTTACATGCATTTCTTGCCCAGGACTTTCTACTGCATGTCCAGGCTTGAAAAAAAAAAGGGGTACTTACAGTATACTAGAGAGTTGGTGCAAAATTTCAGAGCACCTGAGTGAGTGATTATTGTGTCCTGAGGGTGCAAAAAAGGTGGTCCGGCAGGTCATTCACTCCAAAAACATGATATAGTGGACACCTAAATTCATGCCTCTCATGCAGAATGTCCACACAGATGTAAACAAAGCACTTTCCTCCCATGGGGGGGGGGAAGGGAAAGGGAAACAAAAGCAGAAACAATTTGTCAGAAAGGAATTATTGCTTTAAGTAAGCAACCAATAATATCAAAGAACCCAACAACTAAAATGACCGAAAGACAGTTCGACAATGATTACAATCCACAGGAGATCATACAAAGACATGAATGGGAACATCAGCACATTGCTCCCATATTCCATGAAGACATAATGTGCGACCAATGCAAACACATTGTTAGGACTGCACTATTGCTGTGGTAATAGTGTGGAACAAGTGATAGATGATAGAGTGAACCTGACTAGCTTGGTAGTTTTTAGAGGGGTTCACCCTTGAGTGTATTTGTTATGGTGATGAAAGTTTATTGAATTAAATTGAGGTCTTAGGAGCACTACCTTGCCTCCTTTTATACTGTACAGAGGCAACTGTCACCTGTTCTGCTGCACAGTGTGTCTTTACTACTAATGGCTGTTTGGTTGCTGTGCACTTACTGTGCTTTACTGCTATGGCTGCTGTGCACTATAGGTCTCTTCCTTCCTTGGTCAACCTTTCTTGTGTCCTAGTCACCCTGCCTCCTTCTGTACTTCTATTACCTCTTTAGGGAATAATGCTTTGCTAGAACCTTCCTGTCTGTTCCCAGCTATTCCCTCTATGTCTGCATATGGCTTCCTGCAGAGTGCCTGTGGGGTTCCACTTCATTTGAATGTGTTTCCCTTCTAATAATGGCAATGTGGCCAAGCACCATGATTGTCATTTCTATGTTTGGTTTGTGGCTTGATTGCCATGTTGGTTCTAGTCCTAATTGGGTTGGAACTGATTAAGTGATATTAAAGTCCCAACAATCATTAGGTAGATCCAATGATGGCTTCTGTAGATCCGGGGATAGCTTCTGTCGATCCAGGGATGGCTTCTGTACTAACCATATATGGCATATAGTTGGGTTGTGTGGATATTTGTCTGTAATCCACAAATAGTCCTCTAGGCCTTGTGCTTCTGTCACTGGCCCATAGTGTGATGGCGAGGTTGTCTATCTCCTGCATGACCTTCCCATTGCTGGTTGTATATCCTGCTCCTCCATATTGTGTGAAGGCTATCATTGTTCAGGTGTTGTTACAATTTCCTTACCTTATCCCATCACATCACCCCGCTTATCTATCCATCTCATCTCATCACTCCGCTTACTTCAACAGTAGCCCCTGTATCACCTGATCACTTGTTCCACCAAGTTCCATACCCTTCTATGCTGACTGATGCTCATCCTTCGCTCAGTCATCTGTTCCATCACTTTCCATCCCTTTCTACCCCTATGTACCAGTAGTATATAAGGCATGTACTCAGAGCCCTAAAGCCCTAAGCTTGAGCTCTTCGTTCTCATAGCCAAACACCTTGTCACCTAGCCCACCAGTGTGCTCATTGAGCCTCATCAGTACCAGTCAATCCTCTCAGGCCCTAACTCGGCTCTCTGCTTACTCGTCACTCTGCTCTTACTCGTTACCTCGTCACTGTTACAGCCTTTGGCTTAACAGCTGCAAATCCAATAGGTGCCCCATATGTTTGGCAACACCAAATGAACTTGGGGACAATAAGACTTTTGAGCATCGTACTCATACTCGGACACTATGCATTTTGGACCATCACAGGTCTGGAAAAAGAACTACAGCTTTTGAAGAAGATGGACTCTGGCCAGTATACAAGCCATTCTGGGCAAATCTACCTCATTGCAATATATTCTCATCATTTACACCAGATATATTGCATCAGCTACACAATGGAGTTTTTGGAGACCATCTTAAAGCATGGTGTATTGGGATTGCAGGAAAATCTGAAATTGATAGCCATTTCAAAAGCATGATTGACCATCCAGGTCTGCGTTACTTTAGAAAAGGGGTTTCTGGGGTCAAACAATGGACAGGTAGAGAGCACAAGGAAATGGAAAAGGTCATTTTAGGTGTCCTTTCTGGTGCAGTCCAGCCACAAATTGTGGTTTTGACCTGTGCTATTCTTGATTTCATCTACTATTCACAACTCCAATCACAGACTTCTGAGTTACTGGCTGCTATGCAGTCTTGCCTTGATACTTTTCATGCCCACAAAGACATATTAGTTACTCTGGGTGTTAAATCAGATTTCAACTTCCCTAAAATGCATTCCCTGCTTCATTACCAGCAATTAATCCAGCTGTTTGGCTCAACCAATGGTTATAACACAGAAACAGCAGAAAGATTGCATATTGACTATGCTAAAAATGCTTACCATGCTAGTAACAAAAGGAATGCTACTCAGCAGATGACTAAGTGGCTGTCTAGGCAGGAATCAGTGTCTTGGTTTGAGTCATATCTCAACTGGTCAAGCAAACATACTATGCAAGAAGAGTATGAAGAGACTTTCACAGATGATGATGAAGAGGACATTGCAGAAGAAGATGAAGATATTTTGGACACAAATTCACTCACACAATTTAATTCTGGTCCAAATAGTGCATCCTCCTCTTATTATCTTGCAAAGACATGTCCTTTCCCAAGAGCAACTGTCTCCCATATTACTTCCAAACACCATGCCTCTATGTTTCTCACTTGTCTCAAGCAGTATCTTCAGTCACATTTCTCTCAGTCACATTTACCAGGTGATCTTGATACATTTGCTGTCTATAAACAGATGATTGTACATAGACATGCAAGTTATGCAGGATCTCCCACTGAATACCAGTGCCGCATCCGTGCACATCCAGCTGGGAAGCAGAATGACCCAGATCACTTTGATACTGTGCTTGTATCCACCCCCTTGGAAAATAGAGTCACTGCTGGCACACCATTAGCAGGTAAGCTTGTTTTTAAACTCAATTATTACTAGCTCAGCTTAGGGCCATTTACATTAGGACTAAGAGCAGCACGGCTCAAAGTTATTTTCACTCTCCCAGCACATGTCTATAGGATACCTCTGAGGCTTGGATATATTGAGTGGTATAGACCCTTCACTAGTTGTGACAAAGATACAAATCTCTTTAAAATATCCCCTTCTACACAAAATCATCAGCCCAATGCAGAAATTATTTCTCTGGATGACATTGTCCAAAGTTGTCATTTAATTCCAAAGTTTGGGACTACCAAGGATGACTCTTGGAATAGGACAAATGTCCTAGATGATTGTAATTCCTTCTTTCTTAACAGATATGTAGACTTACATAGTTTTATACTGTTTAGGTAGAGTGGAATAGGATGATGTAGTAGGTGCCAGGTTGTAATATTATCATAGATTCAGGAGTGTTATTATGAGGAAATATACAAAACTATATAGTGTAAGGAGTCTCCATAGTGCTCAGTGGCAACTATATAGTGTATATAGTCTCCATAGTGCTCAGTGGCAACTAACAAGGACTATACAGCACTATGGGTGTAGCCCCTTCCTAGTATAGTATTTCTTTTTCCTGATGAACTGGAAGTCAACAGAACAAAACATTGGCTACACTGTTCATTTCCGATCTTCGTTATGTGATTTCGAAGCTGTTTCCCAAGCCATACTTCAATGTCGCTCGGATGGCCATTTTCTTTTTCGTATGTGGTGACCACAAGCATTATCCATGGGCGGATTTATCAAAGTAACGTATGAAGGGCTGAGCATGGTCTCTTCGTATATTGCTTTGCCAATGATGGCATTGTCGGTGTTCGTGCTGGCCATAATAAAAGGGCAGCACCGTAGGAGATATGGAACTACAAAGATGACTGGACTGTCCTGTCTGTTAATGTGGGGGCAGAAGCGGCCAGTAAGGTTAACTCACTTGACCCGTTACATGAGGACTCGGCTGCCCAGGGCAGAAAGGAAGAAGAAGAGAAGAAGAATCTGATCAGTTTTGGCTCGGAGCATGATGTTCGAGGGGGAGAAAAAGTGTGCGAAATAGTGCTTTCTCATCTAGGTTACAAGAGGTTCAGCCATTGAAGGGCTTCTGATGTATCCTGGCAAAGCATTGTTCTTTATTCATAGGGTGGCAAATTCTCTCCCTCTCTCTCTCTCTCTCACATTCTTTTTGTTCTGAGAAAAAACAATACACAAAGTTCTTGCATGTGCTGACCAGATCTTGCGAAAATGCAAAAACAGGTCAGAAATGTGAAATAAGCAAGCAAATCACGGCTGTATACTTCCAACGAGCTGGCTTGTATTAGAATAATCATGCTTATGCTGCCTTAGTAATGTTTAGTCAGCCATGTACTGTGCTCAGTCAGCACATCAGTCAGCGTATCAGTCAGCATGGTTAAGTAGGATTAGTAAGGACAAATCCCTGTAGTATATAAAGCGGCTTGTATGCCCCTGTAAAGATCAAGCGTTCTACTCTCACTCTGTGTGTGATCTCTCTGTGGATTATCCCAGCACTGTGTGCCTTGCTCACATCAGATATACTGCATGTATTCTGATAGCTTGTTTTTCAAGGTTTTGCCATAAGTTGCTGCATGCTTATGTTTGAAGCCCATGAGCAGTTTACGCTCGTAAGCTCTGAGTACTTTGGCAACAAAAGTGCTTAAACGCTGCTTACTGCACCTAGACTCGGATGGTAGTTTCCGTAAAAAATCTACTCTCTGTATGCTGCACTCATGTCCATACATGTTATTTTTTTTTAAAATGAGGCTATTTATAAATTAATAATGCCATTATTTTTTTCTTTCAGAGCAATATAAAATGCAAAGTTATAATCAACAGAACGATTTGGATAAATAAATAAATGTTTTGTTTAGTAGAAGCAGCAAAATGATTTGGCAACTTACCATTCACGGATTTTGTTGACGGCAACGATAAGGCGAACAGGACGTGAAACGTCTGTCTCTTGCAACGAGAGTCATAACACCCTACCTGTACATGATGTCTTAAAACGATAGCAGTTGCAGTTTCTTCTGTGGCTCAGGGAAGAAGGGAAAGGAGTCGGTGGGCATTTTTGACATTTTGCTTATTGCACACAACTCGTCACGCGTCTGTGACATACATATTAGTTGGAGTTTTTAAATAGTTTCATAAGCATACGGACACATTACAGCAAAGCTGTGCGGCTCGTGCGTTTACTTACAGTTTGCCCGAGATATTAATACATACCAATACCCAAAATCCAAAAAAAAAAAAAAGTGTGAGCAACGACCGTAGCACTAGTACTGCGGCCACAAACTTCAGATGCAATGTAGTCACGAGAAGAGAAGGAGCAAATAATATTAATATTGCACCAGCAAATCATTCTACGAGTAGTATAAAAATATGCGTCCCCAGCTCCAGCTATCAACTACAATGTCCCAACACCCCAGAAAGCTGGGGAGCGCCCATGAGTTTTACAAGGACTTGACGTCGCCGCCATCTGAACGGACACCGCCCAAAAATGAGCACAAAGGCTACCGGCGGCCCGGACACCCACCGACTGGCTCACACCCGTCACAAAGAGACAGCCACCCACCGGTATACTCACAAGCACACCCGTCACAAAGAGACAGCCACCCACCGGTATACTCACAAGCATACAGCCCATCGCCCGGTCACGGTCACGGTCACAGAGAGTCACAGAAATACCCCAGACCGTCCGGACCACCCCCAGGTTACAGCCTGAGAGAACCAGAAAGACCAGCAGTTTACTCAAGTTTCAGAGGTGCGCCCGTCAGTCACCCATCGCCCGGTCACGGTCACGGTCACAGAGAGTCACAGAAATACCCCAGACCGTCCGGACCACCCCCAGGTTACAGAGAACCAGAAAGACCAGCAGTTTACTCAAGTTCTCATGAATCTCAAGTGAATGTGAGCGCAACACGCATGGAAAATGCCTTTAAATTTCTCTCTCTCTGAACTGAAGTAAACTTGAAGGGATGCGTTATTGCTTTAAAACAGTAAAACTATCACTGTAAGAATTCTTTACATCAATAATATAATGATTTTTGGCTGGAACAAAGAATTAATATTCTTGGTTGGGTGTCGACGACACGTGACCTTAACACAGTGAGGTAAGCATGATAATGGATCCACTTTTATAGATAGATTGCTGAACGCGTAAATTTAATCATGGCAAGTCGAATGTCTACGAAAATCGTATAATTTCCCTCCTTTTGGTTTTCTGTGCATCTGCCATTGTACTAGTTATTGTCTGAAAAGCGTCAACACAAACCCCAGGTTCATGAGCGACAGACAGTCAGGGGTAAGCGGAGACCTAAAACAGTATATGGGCGGTAAGTGATTTCATCAAATAGAATAGTATACTCTCTGTCTCTTCCTTCATCTCCCATGATGGAGGCTTTCATCTCTTCTGCTAAAACATTGCTAAGCTATTATCCAGTAGTCGTGCCTACTCTACTTATCTTTTCCCTAGAAAGCGCCTCTTCAGTGAAGGTTCGTGCTTCACTTCGTCATATATAAAACCTGAAATCAAATGAGCGTCCACTTTATAGTACTGGCAAGCTATACAGAGGATCCCTCAGCCCAAGCCAAATACTGATGCGAACGATGCGGACACCCTCACCCTCACCCAGAAGAGGCGCTTACGTAGACTACTTATCTTTGCCGCTGTTATACTCGTTCTCTTCACCACTGCATTCATGGCTCCCATATTTCTGAAGGACGTTACGAAACTGAAGATCTTATACTTATGCACTCTTAGTATCCCGATCACCGCGATCATTGTTCTGGTAAGTGTATTTTTTCAGACCATGAATTATGTTTTTTTTNACTAATCGACGGAAAGATGATGATGACATTGAGCGGTCGTATTGTGCATGTTGTTGCTCGGGGAAATAATGGAAGTGAGTATACGATATGACTATATTTCTAGGTTCTGGTTACTGATATTTTCCTCTTGTTAGAGCCATGCTTGACAACGAAGATGAAAAGGAATTCGTTGTGTTTGAAGAGAATCTTTACTATATTCGGTGCAGTGATCGCTGTATGTGCGCTCTGGTTTAATCACCCTTTGGCCGTTTTCGTTGTCTTCGCCGCTCTTATCCATGGCGGCACACGGAACCATATCACCACCGGTAAATTGAGATTAAGGTATATCTTTTATATGGCGGCTGCTATGGTCAGTGTCTAGTAAATATCTTTTGTGCCTTCAACTGATGTCGCGCGAAGTGCTTGCTTTGGGCGGTCTTAACGATCATGTTGGTTCAAGTGGAAAAGGACAGCCCGAACGCGACCACCCCAAATGAATCTGTACCACTGCTTGAAGAAAAAACGAGCATCGCCGGACTCGTGAACTGGACGAACGTTTTCATGTCCACTTTCTGGTCATCACTCCTATTTCGCATTGCGTCGACGTGCTACCGCTTCGACTACACGAACTCCCTTCCACCCGAGTTCCGACCGGAAGTGAGCAAGAAAACAAATATTGGCTTCATCATCCGCTACCCAACCCGTCTCGCGGACTGCGACGCATTTCCACGCCCGTACTTTAACGCGGCTTTGGTGTCCCTGTTTTCCTCATACGCGGTAATAGCTGTGCTGTCTGCGTATACAACTGTCAAGATCACGTACGATGCAGTGGCTGCGTTCTCCCTGTGCGTATCTCCGCTGATGATGGTGTCGGTTCTCGTGCTGGCTGCAGTAAAGGGTCAGTTCCGCAAACTTTGGAACTATGAGGAGGATTGGGGTGCTGTCCCATCTGTCAGTGCGGAGGCGGAGAAAACTGAAGTCACCTTGGTTTCCGAGTCGCTGGAGGAAGACGACTTGGAGAAGGTAGAAAGCGAGAAGTATCTGCTTTCTTTAGATGAAGTGGGGGGAGAACAGGCCGTATGAAAGGTGCAGCAGTAGGGCAAGTTGCGTGAGGTCCAGCCCTTGATAATCGTCTAATATGTGTTGTTGAATTAGTGTGCGTTCATAGTCGAATTTGTAGTATGGCATGTCAATCTCGGCACTCCCTTTTCGATGGACTTTGCGATGACATTCGCTAGTCAATGTTGACTCCTTAAAGACGTTCGAGGCATACCGAGAAGTACATCATCCAAGCAGGTCCAGGTCCGAGTCTACTTAAAAACCCTCGCGCAAGCGAGAACGCGTCTTGAAAATGTAGCTCCAATACAAAAGGATAGTCCCGCAAGATCGAAAACTATGAGGTGGACAAGGGTGCTGCTGTTCCATGTGTCGGTACGGGGGGNAGAAAGCGATTGAAGTTCATTCAAGTTACACGTCCACAGGAGGAAGAGCGTAAAAGAAGGACCTGATCACTTTTAGTGATGACGGACAGGGAAGGAAGGTTGTATGGAACATCGCAGCAGTTATCGAGACCATGCTAAGTTCGGTTCCTCGCATAAGTACGAATATGGAGATTAAACGTTCTTGCTGAGAGGATCTGATGAAAGGCTGCTCTTATCCGTGAGCTCGATTTTTGTTGTTGACACGGGCTCCAAAGGTTTAGACAATCCTCAGTGTAATATTAATTCTTGCGAGATCGCAGAGCAATTCTAGACTTCATTTGGTTCCGTTCCTTACACAAGTCAACCTGATCAAGGGAGCTCCGAAGGTATAAAATAATTTCGGTCAGATTGTCGTCCCTGAGGTAGATTATGCTTTCCCCAGATTTTCATGCACAAGATATTTCTGGGTAAGAAACTGGAAGTTGGGACAAGGAGCTCTTTCGGACCAGGCGACAATGGGATTTTGCGACATACAGCCTGAGATTGTGAGCCTATACGAGTTATTATTGTGTACTGAGGTCGAATGTGACGTTCAAGGTCTGAGGCGACGTCTAGCACAACAAGAGCTCCTCGTTGATCAGAAGATACGATACCAATATATTCGAAAAGCATGAGCACGCTCGACGGTAGGCAGAGAGCAGAGTGTGGTGTTGTGAGTCTCAGGCAAACGCGTGTTCGGGCACGCGTCCGGCCAGATCGGCGACGCCCGTTGAACGCTCCCAACACTCTTTCTTCATACTCAACGCCCTTGTCAACGATCTTGAAGATGAACAACGGAAAGAAAGGCCCTCCACAGGCGCCACCGAAGTCAGTGCTGGTACTCTGAGGACCTAAAGTAAAACATAGGACTGAACGTACACTTTCTATAAAATAGGTATCTAAACGACTTCAGCAAAGCGCTCGCAAATGAGGTACGCATCCTCTTGCAGGAGGTAGGCCAACTGCGCGATGAACGGCGGCAGCTGCAATAGTGAGTTAATCCACCGTCTAGTCCGACTGCCGACTAACGATTATGTTTGCAGCGAAATTGCAGAACTGATGGCAGTCAAGTCAAAGCACGGTGCTGGCGGCGAGTACACACCAGACTGGAGGCCTCCTGTGGGTGTGCTTTTTTNATTTCTCATGTATGCGCGCGATTGACCATTGTTCATCGTTTACGACCAGGTTGCCCCCGAAGCAATTGCACCTCCGCCCCCGCCTCCTGCAGTCGATGAAGGTGCATTGACGCCCGCGAAGCCCGCCTGGCGCACAGTCGTGAAACACGATCGCCGCGAACGCACAAAGCATAAAGCCCCCGCCGCGCCGCCCCAGATCGCTGCTGCTCCCGCACCAGCACCGACGCCGCAGATGCCTGCGTGGGCGCAGTGGAAACGTGCATTGCTATTCGAGTTTCTCCTGACTTCCGACTAAGTGCTAATCATTGGTGTGCTCTTTTTCTTTTGTAGCCAATCCTCTCTTGACTCCGCAGCCACGAATGGGCTCAGCTCCCAGTCCTGGTCCCGCTCCAGCCCCTAAGCCCGCAGATGGCCTCTTCGGTATGTTTTTTTAAACCTTCTTTCAAGCGGACTTTTTCACTAATGGTGGTCTGTGGTACTTAGGCCCCAGAACTCCTCCCCCGAAGTGACCAATATATCTCTTTCCTGCTTCTCCTATTTTGTCTTCGTTCTACACTGTTTTATCCAATATTGGATCTTCGTTCATCCATTTTTCATTTTCTTAATCCTTTTGACTAATTTTTTCTTATTGCATCTTGTTGTCCACTCTCTTTTGTTTCTACACGTGTCATCCACAACATTTAAACGTGCTCTTATTCGCTCATATTCGGTTATGGCCGTCCGAGTTTTGGACATCTCGAGTTTGTCTTTGGATCGTTGTCTCTATTTGTGTGCAGGGAGTGTAAGGATACAATAATTGTACAGACTATGTATTGATGGCAATGTTTACTCTAAACTTGATACATATGAGAGGAAGTGCAGTGAAAATGGGTAATGGAACGAGAACAAAAGCAGTGTTGGAGCGATCAACTATGATACATGATTTATTAACCACGAAATTCCAAGATCAAACATTGAAATGAGAAAAGTGAATTTGCAGTGTGAATGAATTAACGAAAGGATTAAATGTCGCGGACGTTCACGCGCACGAAGAGCGTGGAGAAGAGATACTGTGAGAGCTGGGCGTCGTGGAGTGGCAAATGGCGGTAACCAAGTTGCATGCTGCCAAGTGGCACGCAATACACCGCAAGCGGCGTTTCGGAGCTGCCGCCCTCGTCACGAACAACAAAACGCACGAAAACGAGGTCGCGCATGTCGGCTACGACATCGAATGCCAGTTGCAGCGACTCTTCCCACACGGGGTTGAACCCGTTGTTCTTCACAACACCAGTGCGGACGGTCGTCGTACGTGCTGCTGACGAGATAGAAGGGGTGCTGGTGGAACCAGGTGCATACACGGCAGGTGTATCAGGAGAAATCGGAGAACGCCCCCAGTCGGGCACATGAATTGACACCTCGACAAATGGATCGACGACATTATTGTCGATGATCTCGCGTCCTTCTGAGTCCTTGCGGCGCGGAAGCTGCTGCGCAGAAATGATCTACTCGTAGTCCCTTTAATAACACCGTGGATACGAAGAATCGGAAAACGTGCTCACCTTAATGTCGAGAATATGATTTGTCCGCTTGCTTAGGTAGCCCTTGTTTGCATTTCGAAGTGCTGGGGGCTTTAGAACATATCCAGCGCCGCCATTGCGTTGGAACATGGCATGATTTATCATATATCCAAGATCTAAACAACTTTAAAATAAAATCATTCGAGAGATAAAATGCAACGTACCAAACGTCTGCCAGTTAATCGCAACCAGTTGCGCGCCTGCACTCCAGTATTTATGTGGCTCGAAATTACTCGAGTTGAGGCGCGTGCCGTTCGGGTAGATGCGCACGATGTGCGTACGATTGTGCTTGATGAGGTCAAGCATGCTCTGCTTAACCACCTTGTTTGCTGTGCGTTCCGAGAGCGAGAACAAGTGCTCAGGCGCGTACGTCTCCTTCTTATTAAAACCGCGGCATTTCACTCCAACGGTGTACACGAGCAGAGCAGCCAGTGCGAAGGACATCTTCACCTTAGAATGAGCTACCTCGGTAGTAGAAATCGGAGGTCCCTCAGTGGATAATGAAGAAGATGAAGACTTTGTCGCAGTGAGCTGAGGAGGACTAGTAGTAACAGAGATCGGCTGGAGTGAATTTGACAGAATTTCTTGTTTGAAGGGTGACTTGCTTCGGCGCACCCGATGATAAAGACTACGCGCTTTGCTGAATTCTTCCTTTATTTCTAGAATATAAATACATCAGTATCTAAGCAGCTTTCTGAATAAAAAANTGTTTTTCTCACCTGCGATTGGTTCGACGTTTCGTACCTTTTGGAACTCCTCCCTGATCTCTGTCGCGAATTGAAGCATAGTAACGAAATAAACCTCAAACGAATGAACGAACCTCTAACCGCCTCGTTATTTCGCGCCCTGCTAAGTTCGTGTTTCAGCTCCACCCTAATATCGTGTACAAATTCTGAGTCAGACGCAGAAGTGTCCGTAGTAGACGACTCGACGTCGACAGAGATGGATTTCTCTTTAAGACCTCCATTTTTCATAAGGCGGAGATTCTTCGCCTTGATCAGCACACGCCCGCGAAGGTTCTCCGGACTGGGCAGCTCCGTAATGTGCGGGCGTCCGTCAACGGGTGCGCTGACGAGCGCAGAACCAAACTCTTCGTGCATGATGCTTGCGATGAGATCTTGTTGCGTGACAGAGCAATGTACCTCGGCAGAGATGATAACGGGGTATGGTGAAGCAACAAAGGCATACTTTGCAATCGCTTGGCAGATGTCACGGAGGGGGACCTTGGAGGTCAATGTCTTGCCATGATAAATTACCGGCTCGACTTCGCCGTCGTAGATATCGACTGGAGATAGGTATGAGAAAAATAACGGTAATAAAGGCAGAGACGACGTACTTTCTACACTTCGACAGTTATGCAGCAACGCTCTGATATATCCCTCTATCGTGCTGACACCTACGAGCTGTGACCCAACAAGATACGTGTTGTGCGAGGAAGATATATAATATTCCGACAACGGCCGCGTCATGTCCTGGCAAATTTTCCCGTGCTGGTCGCAGAATACGGAGTTATCTGAAGACAAAAGGAAGGTGGTGAAAGAGTCAAGAGACATCGTCAACTCAAATACAGTCTTCCGCTCCTTTGCTTCTGACTCAAATGACGTAGCAGGAGGCTCTGCGTCGATACCTGAAGACGGAGGTGTGGTAAGGGCAGATGAGTTTAAAGCATCAGTTGAAGAGACAGGCTCGGGCTGGAGTTCGGAAGGTTTAGGAGCTTCGCATTCAGCCTGAGAGAATGGCGACAACGACCCAGACGATGGGGGAGGGGTAGGCGGAAAGTCAATAGGCGAGGACACCTTTGATCTTTGAGGAGAGCTGGCATACTTCCGGAATATATATTCAAGTTCTTCCCTGCTCAGAGAGGACTATCATAATCATTAACAAACTGAATGCACTATACAAATGAATGAACACATACCTTCTGATACGTGCGCATGAATTTCTCGAAAACGCCGAAATTGAATGTATCATAATCGCCAATGAGCTTTCTGTATAGGCGCTTGAGCTCAGGCCTGTCCTTAAGTAGCTTGACAAAACGCCTAAAGTCGTTAAAGTCAAGATATCCACGCTTTTGGGTGTCTGCCTCGTGGAACCGGCGCATGAGGTCTTCATTCGAGGTGCTGATGTTGAGACGCCGACACAAGGTTTTCACCTCCTCGAACTCGAGTCGGTCATCGCGTTGTTCATCTGCGCCACGCCAGTAACGGCGCTCCCAGACCATCTGCCGCTTTTCGACATGCCCGAGGCCACTCATGAGTTCCTGGCGCACGGCGAGCAGCGCCCGCAGGGTATGGTCCCACAGCGTGAACACGTCTGGGGTTGCAGCGACTGCGTGCAGGATTTTCCAGCTCCCGTCCACATTATAGATAATCGTGAGCCAGCGCGCCTCGTAGTCTGCAGACAGATGAAATTGCTCGCGATAGTACCGCGTATCTGCACCCGAGCGAATTTCCTTGATGTTTTCGATAGGAACTGGTTGGTGGCAGTCAAAACCGAAGAAATGGTGAATACAAAGGCGCACACGTACTGGTACCCGACTTCCTTGAGTCCCACAGGATGTAGCCCCCGTCAGGGTCTATTCTGAGTGTGATCGTCTTCCTCTTTTTTNGCAGAGACCTTGGTCATAGGCGTCCCATGCTGGAGCAGATCTGGTACCTTGACATCCTCGCTGTCCATGGTGGTGTCGAAATCGCTTTCAGAGTCGGTGGTGGAGTCTGCTTAAGAGTCCCAATGAGTTTTTTTTTAAGGACATTAAAACCAAATGACCTCGTGGAGAACACACCTTCGCCGATGTCCGGGGATAACGACTGGACGTTGGACGTTGTGTTCTGATGCAGTTGCAGATGACGAGCACCTTTGCCTAAATTTTCAGATTTACTACGCCTGTACTTGCCACCACGTTTTGCAGCTGTACCCGTGGTGGCGCTGCGACGCAGCAATCCTGACTTGACCCCACTGAGCGTACGACGCAGCACACTCGTACTCTCGCTGAGACCACGGTTGCGTCCTCTGTGGTCATTAGAGTCGCAGTCAGAGCTGCTCCGACCGAAGTTATTGGACTGCAGCGCGGGCGTCGACGGCTTGCCCGCTGCGGTAAGGAGGCCCTGAGCACGCTTGAGAGAGGGCTGGATGTCGTTTCCCAGAGGCTCCGACGGCGACTGAGGACCAACAAAGGCCTCTGCGTCGCTGACACTGGCACGGGCACGCATTCTACTCGTCAAGACCTCTTGAAGATTTCACAGGCCAATAACGGAAGGCCACAAAAATGGCTTGCTACTTTCTACGTATATAATCAAGATGTTTGACTGCTCCTCAACCTCTTCGGATTGCTGGTCGTCGTTGAGGTCGTTGGCAACGATAGTGCAGGGGAACAGATGAAGATGCTCGGTGGTGAATCACGACTATGGATGGTAGTATTTTTATACTGAACGTGTACGTACGACAAGCACTAAATCTAGCCGCAAAAAAACCGAGTGCACAGCGGTTTAGACACCATCAACCGTTATATTAGTGTAAGGGCGTCTTTGACCACGCTCACCAATATAGATCAGTGAAATTAATTACTACACACACAACCCTTTGTGTACGAAGACGCCTCGATAGTCTCTAGTTTCGTGCATTTGATCTAGAGAAATTACGATCATTAGGGACAAATTAAAAACTAGAGCGCTTACTGCGTTCCGCCATGCACGCGAACGCCCAGCATTGCATGGAAGACTTATCCAGCCTGAGAGCGAAGTGGGGAGGAACGTGTAGAACAGACATGCGCGATCCGCATTGTCCACAGCGCCTCTCATCGAGGCGGAGGTGGAGTAAGTCCGAGCGAGACTAAACTTGCCAGTGAAAGTTTGAAGCAAGACATCACTTCAATCTACTTCCAATTTGCTTTTTTNAGCGAATGTGCTTTCATTTTCTTTTCAGCAGAGTGCGGGTCCATAGGCAAGGTGACTTGTATCCGTACGTTCGAGGCCAATGATACATCAAAATATTATCCAACTAGAACCGTCCTCAGCCACGTCTGTGTCTGTATCGGCAGATGGGACAGCTGAGCAGTCCAGTCCACAGTGACTAGGTACATGCTGAGCAGAACTTCAAGATGAGAAGGATTCAATGAAACTCGGATTCTGGAAAGTACGAAGGCTTGCATAATGGAAAAATTCTCCGCAGATCCAGCACTAGTAACACTCAAGAGAGATGTTCTCTTGACTAGTCACTTCATTTCGTAATAATATGCATCACGTGCGATCCCTAATGACAGCGGGATAAGAGAAAAAAGGGAGATAACTCAATAAAACACTCTTAGCTTTCATCCACCATGTCCGTACCGTCTGTGCCTCTACCTCGCAAACAAAACGACACTGCAGACCACAGATCCAGTCGACCTCCCATCTGGGCCGTATCTAGCGCTGTGCCCGCCGCCTCCGCGGAACCACCGCTCCCCGCCAAGTGCGATCGCCACAGCGGCATCCGTGAGGGTGTGTGCTGTAAAGAACTCAAGGGAGACGATGAACGAAGCCTTGTTGATCCCGACGTCGTACGTGATGTGTGAGTGCCATCTTTATTTTTGCTCTGTTTCTTTCTAGTATAGCTGGAATGGAGTGTCTGCACTCGAACTGTGATGCTGGCAGAGGTAATATTCAGTCTATTGAGTACACGCTCACGCGAAGGCGCTGCGGCCATATGTCGGACTGGAAGCTGTCATGCAACCGTGCCTCCGAGCCTCGGATTTCGACGGGCCGTCCCTGACTCTTCTGTCTTCCCGCAAAGTCATGTAGGATTATCTGGATCTGACATCTTTTCTCTGCTTTTCAAGGATCATCGGCCTGTCTGATGGTCTGACGGTGCCCTTTGCACTCACGGCCGGCCTGTCGAGTCTCGGCGAGTCAAAACTCGTCGTGCTGGGCGGTGTCGCCGAGCTCATAGCGGGTGCGATATCCATGGGCGTTGGTGGCTTCCGTAAGTTTTCTTGCTTCCCATTTATTTCGCGCATTAGTTAATTCTCACCTCCTACCATACAGTCGCATCCCAATCCGAGCGGGATCACTACCGTTATTTGCGTCGACAAACTGCTGCCCGTGTGCTGCGGTCATGTGCAGGCGAGATGGAGCGCGAGGTACACGCTGTTTTGGGCCCCATCGGTGTTGATGAAAAACTTTCCCGGAAGGTCGCTCAAAGTCTTCTCACTCTCGAAGTCGAGCATAACAGTGCGCAGGAAAGAGGCATGAATGGTGGCGGCGACGCAGAGTCTGGTGCACTGCGCTGGAGCGATGATGTTGGCGTGACTGCCTTCTTGCTTAAGTTCGGTGAAGGTCTGGAGGAAGTACCAACTCGTCGGCTATACGTTTCTGCCCTCACTATTGGGCTTGGATATCTCCTCGGTGGTCTCATTCCGCTTCTGCCGTATTTCTTCATTGCACGCGCACACATTGCATTACTCTACTCTGCGATCGTTACTGGCATTACACTACTTGTGTTCGGCGTTATAAAAACACACGTCAGCGGCGCCAAGGGTGGCATGCACGGATACGCATGGGGTGCTATGAGCACACTGTTTGTAGGTGGTGCCGCTGCCGCGGCAGCATATGGAATTGTGGCTGCGCTTGAAAGCGGCCATTGACGTGGATTTAGCGTGTTTGATATTGTGACAGACAGCAGTCTTAGAAAGGCTTCTGTCTGGTGTAAAGATTAATTGTATCCCTTCTCGATCATTCATTCCACATTTCCTATCACTTATTTCTACTTTCCTTTGTTTCTACTAGACGCTATACTACAATCGAGAGTTGTTGTTTAAATAAAATTTCTTTTGTCTGAATGGAGCAGCCTGGTCATGTGTAACACATGCTTCATTTGCACGCGTCGCGTTACATGACCATGACCATAACGGTGACACTTTCAAGTTTAAAGGTCGCCTCTTAGACGCGTTTCTCCTTTCACGCCGCTTGATCTCTCAACATCAAAGGAGATGCATGGCAAGCACTCACTCATATCGTTGCCTCTGGCATGTCTTCTTACCCCATTTTCTTTTCATGAGCAGCCATCCGTCTCCCACCCATGAAGTCGAAGTTCGATTTTGACATAATACGTCCACAGACGGTGTCGGCCTCCTGGGCTTCCACAACCCCCCTCTCGGAAAGAAAAGATAAATCTCTCCGCGTATACAAGACATCTTGGATTCTCGAAGGCCAAGACCGTGAGGGCGCGTTCGTTTACGCAATGCGCCGGCTGTTCAAAGCCCTTCCCGCAGAGGTCACCCCAAGTAGACTCATCGGTCTCCCCGACTTTGGCCAACGTACACTCGTCCGCAATGAGAAGACTTTTGAGCCGCAGCAGAAGGTTGCGTTAGAGCAAAAGCCAAAGAAGCGCTACTTGACGGCCCAGGTTATGTACGATGTTTCCAATAAGTTATCAGATGCGGAGGGGCCGAGACAGCTGTGCTCGGCCATTCGCGATGCAATTTATGGCGAGTTACCACCAGTCAATTCGTATGAAAAGTTGGCTGATCATTAATACTCTCAATCGCGCTTAGGGCTTTTGAATATGTACAGGATGGGCTACGTCCACCGCGAGATTCGCACGGGTAATATATTCATCATCGAACACCCAAATATGTATACGAAAGGCTATCTTCTCTCGAAGTACGTATATGAAATATACATTATTCTATGTGCTTCCTTAGACAGCAATCTCAGAGACGGGAAGTCTGTCGAAGGACAATCACGCCTGTACACCGCCTATCTGTACGATCTCACCGTAAGCAAGAAGCTTGAGGGTGATAACCCCATCAAGGAAGACACTGAGCTATTTGTGAGTATCAAAATAGCGTCTGATCCTTATGTCTAACAGTTATCATGTACGCCATTTGTAGGAATTTTCCGTTACAACACCTACGCAATTTTTGAAGGGACGCGCAGATATGCGTCACACGCCAATCCATGACCTCGAGTCGTTCCTCTGGGTCACCCTTTCCGTTGCCATAGAAATTATTGTTGATCACGTTCTCGGGAACAAGAAGGTCGAAATCGATTTTCCCGATGAAGAAGACGATGATATGCCGCATGGAGAGGAAGACGATGCGAAAGTTAAGACGAGTACAACATCCAAATATGAAAATGCTGCTGAAGATAATGCCGAAAACGAAGTGCCTATGGAGGTTGAAGACAGTACAGACTCTAAGGCAGAACTTAGCGTTGAAGGAGAAATGATAATCGCAACTGAGACTAACAAGACTGACGAGGACGCTAAGATGGACACAAACGATGACGATGATGCTGAAGCGCAAAAAGTGGAGGCCGTATCAGACGAGAAAATGGACGAGGATGAATGGATGACGGACGAAGGAGAAGAAGTGCGTAAACGCAAGCGCAGTGAGACGATCACACAAGAGAAACAGATGAGCAAGAAAGCTAAAGGGAAGCAAAAGGCTACTGCTGAATCAGATAGCAAGCAGGAAGGCGGCTCTCATAACGACAGAGAAGGAAGCGGGGCTCCAAAAACGATCGAGAAGGATGGTGCAGACGCAAAACCTAAGCCAGCACCTTCGCAATCACCTAATGAACCGCAGTACATTGCATTCGAGAACGACAAGCAGACTGCCGACTTACACGACCTCCTTGAGCAAGCAAGGACCCCCGAGACTAACCCTTTGACTCGCAATATGCTACTTAATTCGCTTGACGACTTACTCAAGGAAGCTACGAACCTCGCGCCCTTCCGCCCGCTGCTTTGCGCACTTCGTGCGCTCGCGGCCGAGTATTACGCGCAGTGCGTATCCTTGTACGAAAATGACAAAAATGCAGAGTTCTCGAAGGATGACATAGAGGAAGCGTTTGCGCGCTACTTGGATGCATTCGAAAAGCATATGCCGACTGTGGACCACTGGTTGTATCTGAAAAAAGCTTAATCAGCATATGTCATACTAATGTCCTAGCCGAAATATATACGGGTTCATGGTCAGCTTTGGTTAAGAATGGTAACGGGAATAAACATTCTCGCTATCTGCTTTTTACTGTTTTTTTTTTTGTTCGTTCTGATTACTTTCCTTACTGTTGCTCACCACCATTTTATACAACACAAGCTTTCTGTACTTATATCTGTCGTGCAATAAAGAAATTTATCTAACTAGACTATCGTTGTAAGATAAGGTTTTGGGATCGAGCGCGCCTTAGGCACGTGACAAATCATTGGTTTAGGGTCGGCCAAATCTGAAGCTCACCGCGCTCGCCGTCGACGTTGAGCAACATACGACAACGGCCAGTTTATCAACATGGTGAGCACCTTCAAAGGCGGAAATGAACCATTATACAGTGAACACAAAATCTCTCATCTGAAGGGCGGCGGCGGTCAATATCCCTATCCTAAAGAGGTCTGGTCACCAGCCGGTGGGTCGCCTGGACATTCTTATATTCCGATTTGCTCACCACAAATCTTCCTTCCGACATATTCACCTCTAGGCGGCTGGTGGACTCGCCCATCGAACTGGAAATCCAACACGGCCATTGCATTCGGCGGCATACTCTTCGTAACGTACGGCATCTGGCAACTCAGCTCTTCGAAGGAGGTGCGTTTCGCTTTCCCTTCGAGTTTGATAGTAATATCTAATAACTAAAACTCGTATCATCCTTCTGCTTGACGTGCAGGTAAGACATATCGCTCCGTCAAAGCCCATCCCTTCTATGCTCGTACGTTCCGCCATAGGCACATCGTGACGTATCGCTGATGGGCCATTCTTTTTCTCTCTCTCTTCGATGTCAGTGGACGAAGCAATACGAACGACAACGGGCAGGCTCAGAGGGGACAAAAGACGCGAACTGAGACATAGAAGCTCCGTAGACGCAATATTATATACTTTTTGTTTTCAATGGTCGGCGATGGGTGTGCCACGAAGAAAATACCAGAAACGTTTGACCGACTACTACCATTCTTCCGTACCTCAGCCTGAGCTCAGTTTGCCAGCTCATAAAGCCGACTTCCTGGAAGCAATGGTTGCAGCACACCGCACACCGTCTGGTACTCTGGTAAAGGCAGAGACCAATTATCTGCGAATTCGGACCTTTTTTNGACGCTCCACAGGTCTATCTCGATATTCAGTCGACTGAGCATACATGTGTCTCAACTTCCAACCCAACTTCACTAGCCAGCCGTTCAGAGTCTGCTCAAAGATGAGATCACAGAAACGGCATGACGAGCTGTCAGTACGATCCTAGGAAGTGCGCGCAAATTTGAGAAATAAATATCAAGGCTGGTCCATAATTCAGTGCTTGACTCCCGGAACTGACTACTTTCAAATGAAATTCAAAACGCTGAGGATGACGAAATGAGTATTCCTGTAAAGTTGCGGATAACATGAGCGGATTAAAGTCAGTAACAATACTTGCTGTAATGAAATTTAGAAAACACCGAGAAACTCACCTTGCTGAAAACCCGATGAACTAACTTCCTCTTTCAAACGTTAAAAGGTGTGCAATCAATCACTGGCTTAAAAAATCAAGGAGTTCGACTCCTAACAGAATGCCCTAGTAAAACACAAGGTCCAGAAATACATGATTAGCAGTCCGTTCTGATATAATAAACCCTATATTCAAAACCGTCCGTGAACATATAGATGCTTGTAATTTCGGCTGGTCGCGCTGCCGCCGTTGGGCCAGCGATCAGCACTTGATGAAGTTCCCAACGATCATGCTTGGAATTCCAACCATGTCCCGTCTAATAGTGAACGAGAAGCAACAGCTCACAAATCCCTCCTCATTCTTCTCATTCTTTGCACTAAAGCTCGATTTGCGGTGCGAGATGGGTGTGCCGTACCCGGATGAGGGGAGGCTAATGACGGGTTTGTAACGCAGTACGCAGGATGTGAGTACCGCTTTATGTGTGGAGTCGAAAGCAACTTGGCCATATTTCTTTTAATAATATACGTCAGATCGGGTCAACTGTGATATCGATAAATATTATATACCTCCCAGTAGTTGACAGCTGACTCCTCTGCCATTACTTCGTATATACAAAGTCTTCCCTGAAGCATATACACGTTAGCTCTCAATGTTTCGTCTCACAAAATCAGGGTAATACGCTTCTTGTCATGAAAGAGAAACAAAGATCGTTAAGGAACTTACGTCGCGAAGCATGTAATCGTCCAGTCCTACCAGCTCAGCAAACTCTCTGTTCCCTTTATAAATCTCGCCTGTTCTTCGCCAAAGACAAGCTGGGACAGCCATAGACGAAAATACCCTATCGTAATCTAAAAGAAGCCGCTCAAAAGCTTCCTCGATAAAAACAAGATCCTGTAAACGCATGAGCAGTCAATAAAAAGAAGCTAAGTGCGAGACCCAGTGTTTACCATATCCCTAAGCGTCTGTGCTACCGCCTGTCGTGAATCTTCATTAATTCACCGCCAGACTATACAAGACAGACTCATACCCTGAATTTTGGACGCAAGATTGACAACGGTTGCAGTATCTGTTGTTTTGAGTCCTGAGACACACTGCAGTTTAAAGATAAAATCAACTAGTCAGCACAGCTCGTCAAGAAGTCGCAACCAAACTCACTTCCTGTCCATCCACTTTGATAGCCTTGCATAACCCTTTACATAATTATAAGGCTTAAGCAATCCTGCTTCGTACTTCGCCTGGATGACGCGGTTTAAACGCTCATTTGGAGAGCCCGCTCCTTGATCAGCAGCTATCAGCAAAAACCGTTCCTTCTTTGTCGCCGAAGGAATCATCGGTTCTTTGGGCTTCGACTTCTCCGTATTCTGCTCTACAGAAGACATGACTTCGTTTGACTGTTGCGGACTGGTCTGTGAAGTTTGCAAAGAATTGTATGATACGTTATCCGAAAGTTGCAAAGGCTGCTGCGGCTGATAACCACTTTGCTGCTGCTGCATGGATAAACCACCAAGACCCATAGGATCGTTGTTTTGGGATGCATTCGATGCACTAAAAAAGGACGCCTCATCTAAATTCTCAAGAAACTCTCTTGATTGTTCGTCAGAGAATCGATCCAAATGAGCTGGGCTTGCACGCACGTGAGGAAAGAGAATTCATTATTCGTCGCACTCTGGTCCGCGGGGAACCCATAACTATTCATCCCTAAATTCATATTCCATGGCATGATTGTCGATGCGTCCGTCCCCAAACCAAAGTTTTCTGATGAAACAGGGCGAACGCCCTCAGAATTCTGAGCAATGCCAGCGATCATCCTAGTGGGCTCACGTTGCAGACTTCTGGAGGCATCCACATTCAAGGAAGGCGAAACGCCAGGTATAGGAAGCACCTCTTCAGGTCTCACAGCAGGACCTGCTTGGGGCCCCTTTCGCTCGTCGTGGCAGAGATGTCCAATGTCGCGCTTTACGCTGCTCAGTCGTAGACAGCTTAAGCTCACAGTTGCAAGTATGATGCGAACGGACATCACACGCACCAGCGCTTGCACGGCCTGCTGTCGTCGCAAGTCATATGGCTCCTTCGACAGTACACACACGCATGGTTGACCTTTCTCCGTTTCCCGTTCTTGTTCTTTTTCCGTCCACCAGGAATATCGTCGTCCTCACCATCCATCGAATCGTTGGACATCATCATCGGAAGCGCCGACGTCGACCGCGTCGGCTCTGCTTGCATGTTAGGTTGTACAGGACCTGGGTAATTATCAGGAGGTAGCGACATCGTGATGGCCGTTCGTCTTCATAAGATAAGCTAAGAGACGTTGAGTGTCTCTAATCTTGTCTAAAATGGAAGTTCTATCTCACGCCTATAACAAGAACAGATAGACTGAGCCACAAGCTTGCCGTTGTGGCTTCGCAAAGGGTCAGGCTCATTGAAATTCTTTCATCATGATATTTTCAGCTCCATCGCATAGAAAAAANGAATCTCAGAGTATGAGAAACCATCTCTGACAGCAAAGCACCCGCCAAGTGAGAGATTTAGAAGATGAATTTATACGAAGTACGGTCGGCGAAATAAAGGAAAATGCAATGAATGTAGAAGACACGAACTCGAAGCACACAAATTTGGTCGTGGTAAATGCAGGTTATTCCTCTATTAAATGCGTATATACGCAGATGCTCCATTCTGCTCTTTCTGGTGTTATCTTACAAGCTTTGTAACTGAATGTCGTGGTGATTCGTGAAAAGAGAAGTGATGAACAACATATGGTCGGAATACGGTGCTTTAAAACAGAGGGGATAGCTAGTAAGAACTACTTTGCAGTGGTTGCCCTTTTTCCCGTAAGAATTCCGACAAGACTACTCAGACGGCGATGAATTTTCGGACGATAAGCTCCGCCGTGCATGCTGTCGCTGGATAAATGAAGGGCGAGATCAGCTTGGCGTGTTGAAATAATATGACCATGTTATACGCACCTGCTCTTAGGTACACTTTCGATCTCGACGACCGTTGCGTTTGCCTTTCCTTCGTACAACATGGGAGTAGCAGTGATCTCTCTGGGCGTAATTGTCTCGGGTGTCACGATTGTCCCTTTGAGGGAAGCAGCTTCCTGTGAAATTGGAGGAGTCTGAGGCATAGGCGATTCTGCAGTTGATTCGCTTTCTGGAGACATCGAGACAGATTCGTTCTGGTTGACAGTCACAGCCTTACGAATTGGTGCCTCGTTCAATGTCGAAAAGAGGCCAATGTTGTCTTTAAACCACTATTTACAAACGGTTACCGAACATGCTTTTACATTTCAATTTCAATCTGAACATACCTTAGTCAGGAATTTCGCAGAAGCTTTCGGGTAACGCTTCTGCGTCTCATAGTCGACGTAAGTGACACCGAATCGAGTTTGATACCCATCTGCCCACTCGAAGTTGTCAAGGAATGACCAGGGGAAATAAGCACGTATGTCCACGCCGTCTTCGTTCACTGCCGCAAGTAGTGCCTCGCAGTTTCCCTGGAAGTATTCGACACGATCGCTATCCTGCAGCGCACGATCAAGGGGCATGGCGTTCTCGTCCTTCACCGCGAAGCCGTTCTCCGTAACGTAAATCGGCTTCTTGTAGCGTGCCCAAAGGTAGTTGAGCAGTGCGCGGAACCCATCCGGGTATGTCTGGAGCCAGGCACAGTGCGCTTGTGTACCAAGCTGTGTACCGTCTGGACGAGTGAATGTGTATTCAGCGTGGCCCTGGAACTCGTCGTCTCCACCGGCCTTCGTGAGATTCGTCGTGTATGTGTTCATCCCGTAGAAGTCCGAAGAACCTTGCACGAGGGCAAGCTCAGCGTCGGAGAACATCGGCAGTCGTGCGCCGAGCATCTCTTTCATGTAGGCAGGGTAGTATCCCAAGTAAATGGGATCCGCAAACCAACCGATGGCGAGGTCGAGCGTGTGTTGCGCAGAGGCGACGTCTGAAAGTCAAAGACAATACAACATTAGTTATCTTCTAGGGATACAGAGGACATCCCTTACTTTCTGGCGAGTTGTCGTACGGCATTGCCCAGTCACCATTCAGAGTTATACCAATGACACCGCCTTGCAAAAGCTTGTAGTCACGACGATACAGTTCAACGGCGTTCGCATGTGAAAGAATGACATTGTGCCCAACGCTATAAAAAANCAATGTATATAAAAAANTTTCGCTCTAAAAATGAATCAAAATTAAAAAAANTTACGCACATCCAAGGTTCAGTCGTGCTATCACCCTCGGGCGAGCGGAGGCGGTCACTGGACCTCCCTGGGGCGAAAACACCGCGTCCATAGCCCAAGATAGAGATGCACCAAGGTTCGTTCATTGTCAACCTTTTATCAAAATGATAACCGTCAGAAAAGTTGGTATGAGGACATTATCCATGTCAAAGACACCGGATCAGGAAGGGGGATGAGGGAAGGTGGTAGGAAAAGCAGTCGAATAGAAATGCGAGCTTTGTAAGACATTGTTCCGTGCACTCCTGACTCAAGCGAGAAAGGAAGCTTATCGTAAGGGTTTGAATGTACCAGAGTGTTGGGCCCAACGGACTGAGAGATACGAGAGAGGAAAGGGAAAAGGAAAGGGGCAAAATTTCACCGAAGGATAATTTGCAGCATAACACAGAAAGAAGAGTTATACGCACCAGTACTTGACGCGATCACCGAAGGCTTCAAAACATACCTAAAATTATTAAGATACGTGTAAGCGAGTTTCTCTTTTAGAAATAGAGAAAAGAGAAGAGGGGGGAAGAAAAAAAANCATGGCAACTCAATGGAGTCGCCTTAATGGCGGAAAAATAGATAATGATAAATCTACTGCAAGTAAATGTATGGCTTATCATAGTATGGGGCTATGAGCTAGTCCGTAGACGTCTGCAGACCGCACGTATTCTAGATAGTTTCTCGGTAGAGTGGGGCGTGGAAGCATTCGTGCATGGCGAGGATTAAAAAAAAAGTAAAACGATTCGAGGTTCCCTGGTAAGAAACGAAGCTTCTTAAAAAGAAGTCTCGAACTCAAGGACAGAACGAGTTTTCTACTGTAGAGGGAAAAATACAAGAATGAACGGATGGGGATGCTTACCCTGGAATAATTGGTGAAATCCTTAACGATTTCGTCCTTGTTGAGCCAGCCACCGTATCTGTCATGTAGCTCTTGCGGGAGATCCCAGTGATAGAGTGTCTGAATGAGATGTCATTTTAATATGCAAGACTAAAATTAGGCCTCACTCACGACAAAAGGTGTGATGCCATACTCCAGTAAGCCATTAATTATATTGTTGTAAAATTCGATACCCTTCGGATTAACGGGGTCTAGACGCCCTCCGAGAGGGATGATACGCGACCAGGCAATGGAGAATCGATATGACTTGATGCCATATTCTTTGAGGAGGGAGAGGTCCTCTCGCCAGAGACGATACGAGTCGGTTGCGACGTCGCCGTTACGGCCGTCGAGAGTCTTACCAGGGATGCGCGAGAAGTCGTCCCAGATAGATTTACCACGCCCGTCGACGTCGGTCGAGCCTTCGACCTGGAAGCTGGCTGTCGGGCGCGTGCAAGACGCGAAGCGCAGAGGGCGGGATCAGCGAAGGGTCCCATTTTCGACAAGACGAATACAGTGACCTACCGGTCGCAAAGCCCCAAAGAAAGTCTTTGCTCAGCTTGGGTGTCGTGCTACCGATATCAGCCATTTTGTGCAACGAATTCAATGGGGGGAAAGTAAAGGACACACTGTGAATTATAGGTATTTTATATTCCAAGTCTCCGAGAATCACCCGACCGGCGGCGAAACTTCGTCAAAATCCTAAGGCTTCGGTTCGAAACTCTCGCTCTCTTGGGAGCCCAAGTGCTTCGTTCTCCACGCTCACCATGTCGACCAATGCTTTGAGTGGTACTGCAGGCATCGCCATCCTAGGCGCTGGAATATTCGCTAAGGAAGGTAACTTGAAGTTGATTCATTCGAGTTGACGAAGTACGATCTATTATCGCAGCACACCTTCCTGCAGTTGCAGCGCTCAAAGAAAGATGCACACTCAAAGCAATCTATTCTCGTTCGTATAGGTCTGCATCTGCTCTTGCTTCGGCTGCTCAGGTTGAGCTCAAGTTAAAGTCTCCACCTGATATCTACTCCGACGATGCGTCGACGACCCTCGACGCGCTTCTTGCACGCACTGACATTGCGGCCGTCATTATTGCGCTTCCTATCACCATACAGCCGCAGATTATCATTACCTGTCTTCAGGCTGGCAAGCATGTTCTTTCAGAAAAACCGATCGCACCCGATGTCAAGTCAGGTATTAGGCTCATTTCACAATATGAAAAGGACTTCAAATCAACGGGTCTCGTCTGGCGCGTCGCAGAAAACTTCGAGGCAGAGCCAGGTTATCAGAGAGCCGCAGAGGCGATCAGGGCAGGAAAAATAGGAGATGTGCGATTCTTCAGACTCACGGCAGTTGGGTTCGTCGACAAGGACGGAAAGTACTACAAGACGCCCTGGCGCACTGTGCCTGACGTGCGTACTCTTTCTCGCACTCAGAGGGGATATGAACTCATTTGAATTCGCTCATCCCTGTTCCAGTACCAGGGAGGCTTCCTTGTACGTGGACATGTGACAAAAAAGCTTATAAGCGTGACTCACTAGCAATCTAGCTCGATGGTGGTGTTCACTCAGTCGCGCTCCTGAGGATGCTGCTTCCTGACCCAATCAAGCAAGTCACGTCCTACGCGTCTTTGTCCCAGCCACACCTACCCCCTCAAGACACTATCACTGCATTGCTCTCCTGCACGCCGATCTCGGATGTGTCATCGGACCCAAAGGACAAGAAGGCACACGGCATCTTCGAATTGAGCTTCGCTGCACCCGCGCCATCGCGCTCAAAGGTCGGAAACACCACGATTGTCACAGGAAACAAAGGCTGGCTCCAAATTTCCAACGAAACAGTCGGGGAGAAGAGCGTCGTACGCACGACGATCCACAAAGTCACGCACGAGCCTCAGAAAGAAGGTGACGTGCTCGAGGAAGAGGTGGAAGTCATTGGCGAGGTCCGGAAGAGCGTTGAGGCAGAGATCTCAAGCTTCCTCGATGCGCTGGCTGGCAAGAACGATGGGCTTGGGAATCCCTTGGCGACCCTGTTGGATGTCGCCGTGATCCAGGCTACATTGACGAGCGAAGGTGCCGCAATTGACATCGACAAGCTAGTTCAAGAAGATTAGAATGCAAATGAAGAGAAACACATATGCTGTGAAGAATGCTGAGAATGTCCGCTTCCGAAATTTGCTTCAGTGTCCATACTTGTAATAGTTACGTTTCTTCAAAAACGCACGTTTAGCCAAACGTGATTGTCTCTCAGGCTTGATGATCGATGATTAGACTACGAAGCGTGCTGGATCCTCAATGAGGCACAGAGCAGTCATCTGCGCACCTCTCTATAAGTATAGTCCGGCATCTCTTATCTATCTTTTCTCGGCACTTATCTCCTTCGCAGGAAGACGCTCCAATACAAGTCCCACAAGCAACGGAACCGGACACGAGGTATTCTTAGTCGTGTCGGATTGTCCGGTACGTAGAGACTTGAGAAATAGCCGGCACCGATATTAATGCTTGAGTCAGGGGGTTTGCCGTAGAGCCCATTTAGACGAATAGCATTCAAGTGACGCGCGGGTGAGGATTGTGAGGTTCCCATTGGCAGAGTATCGCCAGGCCCAGAGACCACGTTTGGAACCAGAGGCGCAAGGCTCCTCTAAGGGTCTCACGGGCATGACCACACTACTCCTTCCCCCGATGACGCTTCGCATACATCGCGAGGGTTTCTCGCAGGATGCACCCCGCGCTACGCGCACTGTGTTCTTGCGTGCGAGGATGTGCCGAGAGGCTGCGACAGAATGAAGATAACGGTCGCGCTGCGGCAACCTCTTTCTACATACAGTATACGCACTGCACGAGATCGGCAAAATCTCTTGACGAAGGGCCAAGAAGCCCGCAGGCGTGTAATCCGGCATACCTGCGATGGTGGGTGATGAACGGAGGGATTGGAAGAGAACACGAAAGAGACGATTCAGGGGCGGACATACGTTTTGTCTTTGTTGCTCGTTCTGCTTTCCTCGCATCGTATCCATGTACTCATCTTCTAATGAAAACGTCCATAAAACAGTGATTTTAGTGGACGAGTGCAAAAGGCCTCCCACCATGACACGCTGCTCAAAGGCAGATCTGAATTATGAAACGTCTCTCTGGGATAAGCATAAAATTTCTTGAATAATCTGCATTCTCGTAAAGACAGGAGCTTCCTGAATGTGCCCGGATGTCGGACATTGTTGTCTTCTCGTCGTTAGAACCAAGCGTTGTTCGTTGTTGGCCATTTTTCATTTCATGATCGCAATTGCAGAACACGTGACTCACTTCCCGCGCGCATAATGTGACGCGTGAAGAAGTCCCACTCTCAGTGCATTGCACAGTTTATCGATATTGATGTTGAAAACAAACGAAGTATCCATTGCACCTTAAATACACGACGACAGAAGTCAAACCGAGGAGATCACCCAACTGTACACGCTTGATGTGACAGGAGAACAAAGCACCCCAAAAATTGCGACCAAGGTTTTCATCCGAGCAATTACTCGAAATCAAATATTCCGCTATAAAACACTTCTCCATCCGGATTCCTTGGCTTTCTTTACGAGTCGCTTCACCTCCTGCGATCGAGCTCGGGTGGTAACCATCAGCGCATCGGGCATGTCGACAATCACCAAATCATCTACACCCAGACAAGCAACGAGCCGCCCAGATCCTGGTACAACAATACCGCCGGCGACTTGTTCGGTAAGTACTGAAAGACAGACATAAGCAACCGCATCGGAAAAATAAGAAAACAGTATACCCACCAAGACGGCTGTCTCCGAGGATCTTCGTCTGGTTCGCTTCGGCAGGTAGCATCTCTGCTAGAGACGAGAAGTCGCCGACATCGTCCCATCCAAATGTTGCCGGAACGACCGCAACACGGCCCTGTGCTGCAGCCGGCTCCGCAACTGCGTTGTCGATTGGGATCTTTTCAAGGCCGGCCCACACTTCCGTGAGCGCAGTGTGACGCAGACCCTCGTCATCCCAGCAGTTCGCAATGCGCGAGAGGCCCGCATGCAACTCCGGTTTATACTCTTTTAATAGCTCCATGAGGAAGGCCGCTCGCGTGACGAACATACCGGCGTTCCAGCGGTACGAACCAGTGGCAAGGTATGTCGCAGCAGTGCGCGCATCAGGCTTCTCCTTAAATGAACCGACAAGGCGGGCATTCGGTGCATTGGGAAGGCTCAAGCGCTCTCCAAGACGTACATACCCGAAGCCAGTAGCAGGGTGTGAGGGCGCGATACCAATAGTGACAAGGAAATTAGCGCGGGCGACTTCAACGGCCTCCGCGACGGCTGCCAAGAACGCCTCATCGCCAGAAATCATGTGATCCGCGGCAAAGGAGCCGATGATTGCGTCGGGATCGCGCCGTTCAAGAATTGCGGCGGCAAGACCGATGGCTGCCATTGAATCCTTGGGGCCCGGCTCGGTAAAAANGATTGGAGTGCAGAAGGTCAGGCAGTTGGTTGCATATGGCGGACGCATGTGCGGGGCCAGCGACGACGGTGGTGCGCGCGGGCGAGGCAAGAGGTAAGAGACGATCCCAGGTCGCCTGGAGGAGCGAACGCCCACACAGGTTCACATCGAGAAGAAATTTAGGATGATCTTCACGAGAAAGCGGCCATAGGCGCGTCCCTGCACCTCCAGCGGGTATAACAACGAAAAAGCCGGGGATTTCGCGTTGCGTGAACGGGTAAGCAGTAAGAGAGTTGTCTCCAAGTGGCGATGGCACGTATACAGCAGGTGGGATCGCAAGCGTGGGTATGCTGGATGGAGAGAGAAAAGGCGACTTTGCGCGTACTCTGGGAGAGCCGGGCTGGGGCGTCACAAACCCAGGCGTATGCGTACCAGAGTAGTAGCCACTCTATCATGAATCCAAAGAGATGTTAGACAGCACATGCCAATGGAAAAGAAAAATAACTCACTGGTGACACGTCCTTTAAGAGTCTCTCCAGGTTGGCATTTGCCATGCGTAGCTCACCACATTGCTGGCGGAGCTCAGCAATCTCCTCGTGCTAGGAGGGCAAGAATGAGTCCGGGTGACCGCAGACTCAGACAATATCTTTACCGATTTCTGCACGACCTCCATAATTTTTTCAAACATCGATTCGACACTCAAAGGCGCCATACTCTGCTTCGGCTGTGGGCCAGCCAGACCAAGTCCTGGCGCAAAAGACATTGCAGAGACCAGCTATACGAAGTATCCAAGAGACTGTTCACGACTTGCTGCGAAGACCAAGGAAGAGATGCGTGTGTCCAGTGTCCAGACTCCGTAGCACGTCCAATTTGGCCCGTCAACGTGGATGCTGGCGAGTGTATCGACGGTAGTGATTAGCCGGATCTGACCTCGTGTGTGTTGTATAGATGCTGAAAGTGAAACGACGCGACGAGCTCACCATCACTTGATCTCTGCTACTTACAACAGACATCGCTGTTGACGTGACTGGCGTAGAACAGCCTGGATATTTATTTTCCTTTGGTTAAGTATTGAAGTTTCAAGCCAATACTGAACCTTCGACACGATTAATTACCGACTCGAAGACTCGCATAAATCCATGGACCTCTCGAACCTACCAGTCGAAATAGTTCCTCTCATCGTTCAGCATCTGCTCAGACCGCAGCATCTCGCTCAGGTTTGTCTTGTAAACAAGAGCTTTTACTTGTATACGGCACCGCTACTGTACGAGCGGACGGCTATCTTCGCATGGCACAAAGAAGGAAAGAAGAAGGTATGAAGCTACATGCACGATCCAAGCGTCGGGTTTCGCAGAAAAGATTGCGATATGTTGACTGAGGGAAAAGGCCACAAAGCTCTTCTGGACGCTGGCAAACTGCCCACAGCTCGCTCGATACGTCCGGAAACTGGGTGCGCTTTCAAGCTACACCAGTTCAGCCAGCCAAGTGTTCTGAGAAGACTTGCTTTTGTTAACTCGGACAGAACTACGGGACTTCCCTAAGGCTATATCACGCGAAAGTGCACAAGAACTCACGGCAACCTGTGTCCGTGCCATCGAGAATTGCAGTAACCTTCAATCGTGTACTTGGACGCGTGATGGCTCCCTCAAAGACGATATTCTCGAGGTCTTGGCACGTTGTCCTCGCCTCGAAGCCTTGGAAATCAATGGTCGCCACACTCGCAATTATGATCCGGAGCTGCTTTCGAAATTCTCGAGGTTACGCAAGATCGCATTTATCATGCCAACCAATGAAGTGATGCAACAGCTGCCATTATGTCTACGGAACAATCAAACAACACTGCAGGCTCTGACGATCATTTGCAAGGTGTGTGATGCAATTAATGTATGAAAAGATATTCGGGAATGCAATGGAAATTTGATGATGGTGATCTGAAAGTTCACTTCCGTCGTAACCGACCGTTCTCTGCAAACATTGGCCTCGGCTCTTACTTATCTGAAACACATACATATCGCTGGGTGCCCCAAAATCTCACACCACGGTATTATTGATGTGTTATTGGCCAATTCATCTGGCATAGAGAATATAGCTTTGGAAGGTGTTTCACCGTCGTTCGTGAGTATATCGGCATACATCTAGTAATCATAGTCGATTGATTTATCTCTAGGACATGAAGGCGCTCGCCTCATTCAGCCTCCGTAGTAAAGCCTTTGCGCGTTTGCAATCCATCACCCTGGCCTTCCCGGTTTCTAACTATACGTCCCACTGGCTTGTGGACGTAGAGACGTTATTGTGGAACTCACCACTCCAAAGCTTACGCCTTTATGCGACTGGCGAGCAAAATTCGAGTCCTGTATCCCTCGAAGCGTCATTCATTCGAAGATTTATGCAGCACCATGCAAAGGACCTCATTAGTCTGGCTGTGCTTCGGCTGCCCATGAGTTTATACAGTTTGGATTACGTCGTTAGCAATGGGGAGAAGCTGGAACAACTCTTTGTTTCAATATGGAGAAGTGACCTGGTAAGCCTTTTTATCTGTTAAGGAATGTAGTATAACATTGTTGATGATCCACAGAGCAAAATTGGCCCCATCGTAGCACACTCGCGCACCTTGCGCACATTACACGTCACGTACGCTTACAACGCCGTGGAAGATGAAGCAGAACCTGATGAAGCAGATGCTGACGACGATGCGGATGGTGATGGTGACGGATTGTTCGGCGAAATAGGAGCCAACGTACCAACGTCAGAGTTCGATGTCAATCGTCCACTGCCGTCCATGGATGAACTCGAGGAGCTCGCAAGCCACTTCGGAGAGAACATCAAACAATTTGGTGTGCAGACGCGTGTATGGCAGGTATGTGCTTCAATATTCTGGTTTGTTTGCACAAAATAATGTCTCTTTTGTCTTCATTATTTTAACAGGTGGAACGAGAAACTGTTCAGAAGGCCGACAGCGAGTTCGTCACCAAAGTACGGTTAGGTCAATATGAAAGCCCGGACATTCCCGAGGTCTTCCTTGTTATGCGGACATGAAGGATATTAAGATATTACTTTCCCACATATGTTTACACTATGACTTCACTTGTTTACTCACATGACTATATGCACCATATGCTCACTTTCTATCTATGGAATACTATACATTCTGTACACTATATAAGACTGGGGCCTCTGGCCCATAATCTACAGCTTTTGCTACTCTCACAACTTGTCCGCTTAAGAGGTTATGAGCCCTGGCTCCCTTGAACTTACTTTTATCCTCATCGTTATATGCCACCTCGCCATCCTCTACCTACTTCATCTGATAGTCCAGACCATCCTTCAGCACACACTCGATCTCGTAGCTCTACTCAAGGAGCACCATTACCTACCGAACCACCAGTAAATACAGGCACTACCCAGCCTACTACTACTCCGCATACTACCCCATGTATAACTACTCCTACTCAGACTTTACTTGAAACTCCTCCTGAGACTTCTACTCCTGCCGGAGATATTACTATCACATACAAAGAATTAAGGAGAAACTTACAAGATATTATAAATGCACCAAGCGACAAAAGTACGCACTCACATGAAGAAAACTTACCACATAACACTGAAACTTACTTTGAAGTGGTGTCTACTAGAACTCACGATCATCCAGATGCTATGTCAATTAAACCACAAGAAGTTACTAAGATATTCGATGGAGTCGAAGCACTCGAAGGCATCAAGAACTGGAAGATGTGGATATTCCGCATCACTAATGCCATCGAAACTTGCAGCATGGAGAAACTCCTACTCGACGCACCGTCAGCCGAAGAACGTCCACTATCAAGGGCGATATTTTCATCAATAATAAAAACTATTCCTGATAAGATTTTAGCCAATTATATCAATATCAGAGAAATTCACCTGCTTATTGCAGCGCTTAGAAAGCAATTCGATGTCCAGACTACAGTCACGGACTCAGTTAACGAAGGTGCACTCTTCAGTGTTAGGGGACACGTCTCCCAATTTGATAAGACACTCGACGAACTCGAACGTCGATATGCAGAACTCTGCACTCATGGCAAACGGCCGGCTGATAGCACTTACATCTTGGCCATCACCAATGCGATACCCCCACAATACAAATATGTACTGGGTCAGCTCGAAATCCATGCGCAGGCTATAAATAACTATAGGCAGTCACTAGACCCCAACGCACATCTTTACATCACGACGCCAGATATGTTAATCAATGAATGTCGGCAAGCATTTGCCAACTGGCAAACTACGAACAAGTGACAAAACCCTATCGCTGCCGCACATCCTTATCGAAACGAAACGAATCACCCCTACTTCAGGGGGAGGGGCGGATTTAGAGGTCGAGGAAGAGGTGGAACTAGGGGACGCGGATTTAGCCGTGGAGGAGGAAACTACCAGCTGGGAAGCATGCAAAACGTCAAATGCTTCAACTGCAACAAGTTTGGGCATACTAGTCCCAACTGCAAAGCGCCACTTACTGACGCGACTAAACGAGCTCTCGACAAGAAGAAAGCCCAGGAGCAGGCGAAACCTGTGGTCAATAACCCAGGCAATACTCTCGCTATCGACGCACCACCAGCAGCAGCAACAGCAACAGCAAATATTGCGACTACCAGCAGTGCTACTATCGAAGAACTACCTCCTACTCCGATCTCCGGATCACCACTTACTTCGACAACGCACTTTGTGAACGAAAATTCGCTATTTGATTTCCTTGGTGAACACGGCGCAGACTACGACATTAACACCATGGAAATGGATCACTTTGATGCAAACATCGTAAGCGCCAATGCCATTTACTTAAAAACTGAATTAACTAATAAAATAACGCATACTTGGGATATCATTGACTCCGGCGCTACTCTACATTTAACTCCTTACTTAAACCGACTAACTAATATTCGGAATACTCATCCAATAACTGTAATGGCCGCAAACTCACAAACTTTTATTACCCATAAAATAGGGATTTTAACTGTCAAAATACCAAATGGAAATAAAGTAAGCACTATATCTATAAAAGATGTTTACTATGCTAAAGAAATGCACATGACACTAATTAGTCAGTCACTATTATGTAAAGAAGGATATGGATTCATTTACAAAGATGATATATGTACGATAAAATATCCAGACGGGCGGATATGTGGTCAAATTAAATGTGAAAATAACCTGTACTCTATATTTAATCATTATCAAATGAGCGCTACTCAAACTATAACTTTATTTGAATTACATAAGAAACTCGGACATTTAAGTTACACATACCTAAAATGGCTACTTAAAAATCATCCAGAATCAATCAATTATGAAATAAGCGATAACACTGAAACTCAATGTAAAAACTGTATAGAAGCAAATATTAAAAGAAATCCAATACCAAAAACTCGTACTTCTGAATTAGCTAAAAACTTTGGTGATCACTTTCATATGGATATATGGGGACCTGCACCTATAACTGCAATAGGAAATTTTAAATACTTACTAACATTAGTCGATGACTGTACATGCTGGGTACAAATGAGTCTACTCAAAACTAAAGCTGAAGGCTATACTGCTTATGTCAAATGGGCAACTTTATTATTTACTCAATATGGAATTAAAATAAAAACACTACAATTAGACAACAACACTGTATTTTTATCAAGTGACTTTACTAAATTTCTTGATAGTCAGGGCACTATGCACAAACTAACTGTACATGATACACCACAACAAAATGGTGTTGCTGAAAGAACACATCAAACAATATTAAATCAAGTATGGACAAACTTACTAGGACAAAAATTACCAGACAAATTATGGGGAGAAGCCGTTAATTACTCAACTTTTATACATAACAGGACTCCTAAAGCAGCAATAAATTTTATATCTCCTTACTATAAAAGATTTAATAAAGTATATATATTTGAAGAACTACACAAATTTGGCACACATGTCATTTTCAGACAAGAAAATACTAATAAACTAACTCCTAAAGGATCTCACGGCCGATGGCTATGTTGGGATACTGAAAGTAAAGGACACAGAATTTATCATGATCAAAAAGTAACAGTTGAAAGGAATATACAATTTCTCGAAGTAGAACCTTCTCAAATTGAAGGGGAGGAAACTGATACTCAAACTACCACTTGTTACAATTTCCTTACCTTATCCCATCACATCACTCCACTTATCTATCCATCTCATCTCATCACTCCGCTTACTTCAACAGTAGCCCCTGTATCACCTGATCACTTGTTCCACCAAGTTCCATACCCTTCTATGCTGACTGATGCTCATCCTTCACTCAGTCATCCTTTCCATCATATTCCATCCCTTTCTACCCCTATGTACCAGTAGTATATAAGGCATGTACTCAGAGCCCTAAAGCCCTAAGCTTGAGCTCTTTGTTCTCATAGCCAAACACCTTGTCACCTAGCCCACCAGTGTGCTCATTGAGCCTCATCAGTACCAGTCAATCCTCTCAGGCCTTAACTCGGCTCTCTGCTTACTCACCACTTTGCTCTTACTCGTCACCTCATCACTGTTATAGCCTTTGGCTTAACAAGTTCTGCATATCGACGTTCAAGTTCATCAAGTGTCTTGTCGAATTGGGAGACGTGTCCCCTAACACTGAAGAGTGCGCCTTCGTTTACTGAGTCCGTGACTGAGTCTGGACATCAAATCGCTTTCTAAGTGCTGCAATAAGCAGGTGAATTTCTCTAATATTGATATAGTTGGCTAAAATCTTATCAGGAATAGTTTTTATTATCGATGAAAATATCGCCCTTGATAGTGGACATTCTTCGGCTGATGGTGCATCAAGTAGGAGTTTCTCCATGCTGCAAGTTTCGATGGCGTTAGTGATGCGGATTATCCACATCTTCCAGTTCTTAATGCCTTCGAGTGCTTCAACTCCATCGAATATCTTAGTAACTTCTTGTGGTTTAATCAACATAGCATCTGGATGATCATGAGTTCAAGTTGGCGCCACTTCAAAGTAAGTTTCAGTATTATGTGGTAAGTTCTCTTCATGTGAGTGCGTACTTTCGTTGCTTGGTGTGTTTATAATATCTTGTAAGTTTCTCCTTAATTATTCATATGTGATAGTAATGTCTCCAGCAGGAGTAGAAGTCTCAGGAGGAGTTTCAAGTAAAGTCTGAGTAGGAGTAGTTATACGAGGGGTAGTATGTGGAGTAGTAGGCTGAGTAGTGCCTGTATTTACTGGTGGTTCAGTAGGTAACAGTGCTCCTTGAGTAGAGCTACAAGATCGAGTGTGTGCTGCAGGACGGTCTGAATTATCAGATGAAGTAGGTAGAGGACGGCGAGGTGGCATATAACAATGAGGATGAAAGTAAGTTCGAGGGAGCCGGGGCTCATAACCTCTTAAGCGGACAAGGTGTGAGTTGTAGCAAAAGCTATAGATTATGGGCCAGAGGCCCCAGTCTTATATACTGTACAGAATGTATAGTATTCCATAGATAGTAAGTGAGCATATGGTGCATATAGTCATGTGAGTAAACAAGTGAAGTCATAGTGTAAACATATGTGGGAAAGTAATATCTTAATAGTTAGTGTATAATACTGACTGGGAAGCAAGCAGTTGAATCATACTGAAGAACAGTGATTGATTTCTGGTCGTTTTTCATCCACAGACACAAGAATCTTCAAGAACTACCCAGATATCGCCAAGGAAGAAATCTACCCGAAATCTGAGTTTGTACAAGGAGCAATTATAAAAATATTTCGTAAGGCTTGCCATCTAGAAACCATACAGCTTGCACAGATACTTCTTGTGACATCCAGATGAAGTCCTGATTGCTCTTTAAGACATGCATAATCATTTATTTAGCATTAAGTTTGCTTATAATGAAAGGAACTTTTCTGACCTTACTCAGATCTTTATATGATTCAGAGAACAATCTAAAACTCTCCTCGTATGAAGTGCCTCTTGTTCTTCGAAGCATTTCTGCAAGTGTGGCAATGACAGACTGGAAATTCTTGCTGCCATCTTGTACTTTCTGGATTAGTTGGTCAACGAAACTCCTCGACAAGGCAAGTTCCTGGTCCATAGCCGATGACATGGAATCNGGGGGACTTGANTTTTTTTGCCTATTTCTTTGTAGAATTCCTGCCTTATGCACTGGTAGCGGTGAAAGGGAATGGGATAAGAGAACAAGAGCTACACTGCCAGAGCCCGCTGCAGGCAGCTTCGGATGACTTCTAGTTAAGAACAAAATGTCACCTCATGTTAATAATAATATTCTTAAAAGTAAGGACTTGTATCAACACACTGAGACAAGCCCTGGTTGAAGAAGATGGTGTCCGAACACCGTAATCGGGGTTCAAAAGGTGCATGCCAGCGCAGTGCCCGCCAGTGTGTTAAAGGTCGCTGAGGCCAGGCACTCTATTTACTACTAGTATTACTAGCTGCTGCTATTGCTATTATTTCTATTTCTAAGGCCTTTGAATATCCACTTTACGTGAGAAATAGCAACAGATATCTTTTCAGTGACTTCAACTTGTTCTGCTGCGGCATAAGAAGATATATGAACTGCTGGCAAGCTTTACGTATAGTATGCGCAAGCACAGGCAAGATCTTGCCTTTGGGCCTTCAGAACTCAAGCAGGGAAAGAGAGCGTTCATAGAACCCTCCTTTGACGAAATGACTATGCAGATGAAAATACTGTGATGCTCTGAAACCGAGCATGCATCAAGTGCATGCACTACTTTCTTCTGATAACACATCTACCACGAGGGGACCACGACCATGCTCGCTAGCGGTCATCCTTTGAGGCAATACTCTTGGCCTGAAACTAACTGATCCTGATCAACCAGAGATGCAACTCCGCCCTTCCTCTTTTCCTAGTCCATCTCCTACATACATTTCAGTCAATCCTGAGGACACCAATGAGCCACTTCAAGAGTTTGAATCAGAGGAACCTATATCTGATGAAGACAAAGACATTTTCATTCAAATCCATCTGTATTCAAACCAGATAAAGAATCTCGAGGCACAGCTCATGCATCAGCTAGATACTGGAAACTCATTTATTGAAAAATATTTTGAACCAAAGGGTGGAGGAATTGGGACTCTCAGAGATACATGCATCAGGAAAAACATTTACTATACTAGAAGTGATGAACTTGTATAGTACTCCATAGTACTCCATAGTCCCCACCAACACCTATGGAACCTTATGAGTCTATGTGGTCTATATAGACTGCATAGTTTCTATAGTAATGCAGGGAACTAGTATAGTACATTACATCTTGGGAAAGAGATGATCCTACTGCTGCATATATGCATGGAATTCATGAGTAATTGATCTGATTTTAGGTATATGGACACAATAAATTCAATTGCACCATAGGAATGTAAAATAATCCAAGTAATAGCCAAAAAGCGAAAACCCGCCCACTGACCAAAACTCGAAAATGGAGTGGCGGTATCTTCCCACACCTCAAATCAGATATGCAATAACTTGGATATGACAAGTAATACATAAGTACATATTTTGTATTGTGTAGTTGCTTGATTACTTGATGATGAAACATATATAGTGTAGAATATATAGTGTAGAATGTGCATATATGCATGATTAATAGTTTTAGAATTTCCATTTGAAACTATGGAAACTATATTAGACTGTATAGTGTACCCTATATAGTATGTATAGTACTGTATAGTTCTGGCATGCAACTATATAGTCTCACTAAAAGGGGACTAATGAAGGCAACTATGGAACTATGCAAACTATCTAGTGCTATATAGACATTGAAATTTTTCCTGATGCAGACAAATATCTTAGATTCTATTTTAGCTTTGACAGAGCGAGGCCTTGGTATCTAGATGTAAAAATTCACGTACGCACACAAGCTCAATGCTGAATGAATTGTTGCTCTATATTCGAATGTGCGATGAGATTCACATTCTTTAACACTATCCTTATGACTTGAGACTCGGGATCTAGGCGCCACAGCGCCGATCATTCCAGAATAGGCAAATGCTTACATACACATGGCCGACCGTCGTCCGCACGCGTTCTTCGTCCATCGCGTCTTCGACATTAACGTGCTAGACTTCGCATTTTGCGTTAGTATTTTCTTCTTCAATGGCGTCCGTTGATGAGCTGTTGTCTTCCAATGGACACCATCTCGACGAGAAGGATCTACTTGAGCACGATGACGCCGCGAGCACGGATAGTGAAGCAAGTGAGCACACGAGAGGCAGCTTGGTGGCGGCAGCGACGAGTCTGGGGTTCTCAACCTCAGAAACACAAAACGGGCAGACGAATGGGTCGAATGGGAAAGATGGCAGTGTTCTTCAAATAGCGAGTGTGACAGGCGAAGAAAACGGTGGTGGGAGTGAGGACGAGGACGAGGCGGATAGTGAGGAGGAAATGGAAGCGAGCGAAAGCGACGATGGGGATGAAGATGATGATGATGACGAGTATGAACCGGCTCTCAAGTATGATTTACTTGGAGGAGCTACCTCAATGCTCCTTGAAAAAGACTCAGCTTCAAGTTTAGCTGTTTGTTCAAAATATATAGTGAGCCACCTCTGGAGACGCGAATATCTATTTCATTAACATAAAATCAATAGGCAGTAGGCACTCACAGCGGTATAATTCATGTACTCGACTACACTGGGGGACGCATAAAGTCATACCGCCCTCACTCAGCATCTGTTAATGACATGTGTTTCGATACCGCCTCTGAGTTTGTTGCGTCTGCCTCGGTTGACGGTGAGAGAACCCTTGATACAGTACAATACAAGAATGACCGTTGAGGAAATTTCCATAGGACAGGTCATTATACATTCCCTTTCCACATCCGAAGCCTATGCATTTGACAAGAAGCGGCCGCTGCGAACGGTCACGCTCGAACCAAACTTTGCGAAGCGGAGCACACGCGCCTTCGTATGCGGAGGTATGAATGGAGATTTGATCTTATACGAGAAGGGCTGGCTAGGCCACAAAGAGACGGTCCTCCACACCGGCGAAGGCCCAATCTGGACAGCGCACTGGCGGGGAACACTCATCGCATGGGCGAACGACCTAGGAGTGAAGATCTACGACACGGCTTCGCAAACACGCATCACCTTCATCGACCGTCCTGATGACAGTCCACGTGCTGATCTGTTCAAATGCACGCTTCACTGGCAAGATGACGCAACCCTGCTCATTGCGTGGGGAGACATCATCAAGGTTGCGCGCGTGCGCGCTCGTCCCCGGGGAGCACCTCAGGCGAACGGATCAGACAAGGTGCTCCCACCGCTTATGGCAGAGATCACTGCTCTCTTTGCACTTGACGGTATGTTAGCAGGTATTGCGCCGTACCCTGCAGACCATGTGCTTCTGGGCTCTGGTCCATCTGCCGCCTCGGCGCCGACATCCTTCCTCGTACTCGCATACACGCCACCAGATGCCTCGTTTAAAGATGAGGCACCAGTTGACCCGAAGCTGCAGGCGCGCAAACTCGCTGAACGACCGGAGCTGCGCATCATTTCGCGGTCGGGTGAGGAGCTTTCCTCAGATGTCCTCAGTGTGAGTGGCTACCAGACATGTGGATGCAACGACTATGTCTTGGCTGAGGTTCCGGAGGAAGTTGGCGCGTCGCGATGCTATGCCGTTTTAAACCCAAAGAACGTTGTTTTGGTGAAACCGCGAGATCGAAAAGACCATGTGGCTTGGCTTGTGGAAAGGAAAAGGTTTGAAGAAGCCCTCGAGCATCTTGAAAAAATGCCAGATGAGGGTGTAGACGCTGTGGAGATCGGGCAACGGTACATTGAACACCTAGCCAATGAAGGTAAGAGTCAAATATATTTTATATGCATTAATCATTATTTTTATGACGATCACAGGCGAATATATGAAAGCTGCACGTCTTTTCCCGAAAGTACTAGGGCAGGACATCAAGCGATGGGAAGACTGGATATTTATATTTGTGCAGAAGAGTCAATTACAAGTCAGCCGTCTCCTTTTTTATTTATTTATTTGACGATATTCTTTTATTAAGATGAATATTGTAGGTCATTATTCCTTACATCCCAACCGAGACGCCAAGGCTTGGGCGGCTAGTATATGAAATGGTTCTTGCTCATTTCCTTTCAACAGACAGAGAGGTGAGGCGATACTGGTTTTTGTCCGCTTTGTATCTGCCTTTGTGATTGACATGGGCACAAGGCTCTTCTGCGGACTGTCAAGGAGTGGCCGAACACAATTTACGATGTCGGTGCCGTTACTGTCGCTATTCAGTCTGAGCTCCAGCGCACGTCCTCTTCAGGTGGCGATGCAAACATTCTAATGGAGTGTCTCGCCGAGCTGTCAGTACATCTAATAATATTTATTCAGCACGACTTGTTTATCTTGATTGGCTCATGTATTTCATTTGTAGTTACCTGTCGAATCACCAACCAGGCAAGGCCCTACCTTATGTTCTCCGCTTGCGGCGACCGAACGTGTTTGATCTTATTCGCGAGTACAACCTCTTCACGGATGTGCGGGACCAGGCGCTTCTCTTAGTCGAGTTCGACCAGGAGCTTGCCAAACAGAAGAAAGAAGCTGACGGAAATGTCGGAGAGCGGAGTCCCGCCATCGCACTGCTCGTGGATCATACATTTTCTATACCCGTATGTTTCTAAGGACATCTGAGTACAAATCCTTACAGAAGATGAATTGCAGGTCCCCCGCGTTGTGCAACAGCTTCGAAGCCGACCGTATTTCTTATATCTATACCTCGATGCTCTCGTCGTGAAGGACGCCCAACTTGCGGCTGACTATGCGGATGAACATGTGCAGATGTACGCTGAGTTTGCGCCAGTTCGGCTGATAGACTTCCTCCGAGCCAGTAATTATTATAGCTTGGAGAAGGTAAGTGTGCTTAATTATGAATTAGTAGGTGCCTATTAACGGATTCTATCATAGGCATATAAAGTTTGCAAAGAGCGTGATTATGTACCAGAGATGGTCTTTTTGCTTGGTCGCATGGGAAACAACAAGCAGGCACTGACGTTGATCATCGAGCGCTTAGGTGACGTTAATAGGGTAGGAATGGTTTTTGTTTCGCGTTGGGTTTTGATCTACTCACGTTCACATTTGCATATTAGGCAATTGATTTCGCTAAAGAGCAAAGTGACGACGACCTTTGGGAAGATCTCTTGCGATATTCGGAAACGCGGCCAGGTCTAATTTTTTTTTCTTTTTCCTATCTAAATATTGGAGCTTATATGCCTTAACATTATCATACTTAGCCTTCATTCGGGGGCTGCTCGAAAATGTCGGAGCGGAGATCGACCCCATCCGTCTCATTCGACGCATCAAAAACGGGCTCGAGATACCGGGGCTGAAAGACGCTCTTGTGCGCATCTTGCAGGCTTTCAACCTGCAGATCAGTCTCTTGGAAGGCTGCCAGACGATACTCGGCGGCGACTGTACAGCGCTTGCACGTCGGCTACATCGCAATCAGACGCGCGGATTCTGCGAGACCGGTTAGTTCCCTCCTTTTTAAAATTTAGAGACTCCATTCTCATTCTGCATTTCCGTATTCTTTTAAAGCTTTTGTGAAATGTCCGATGTGTACGCTGCCGTTGCAACAGGGTGTCGGGAACACGACAGTGCTCTTCTTATGTCGACATGTCGTACACCTCAGTTGCGTGAAGGGTGGAGATGGTCTCTCACGGCACGAAGACCCTATCCTCTCGAGCATACACGGCGGGAAACAGGACATTAGCGGAAAGATCGCTTTGTGAGTACGTCCCTGTGCGATGTAAATAGCATCTCTGATTGTGTATATTCGTAGCACCGCCATGATTCGCGGGCGGATCGATCATGGATGTCCTGTGTGCCAGAAGCGGGATGAAGGCGAACGGACATAATATCCACTGCTTTGCTTCGTTGAATCTCTTTCCTTTCCTCTTTTCGCTCTTTTACGCATTTATACGCGCTACAATTTTTATCTGTTAGGGAATGATCTTTCGCCGNTTTTTCTTTTCTATACCGCATTCATCTGTACAACATCATTTGCATTGCACGCTATGTCTCATAAACTATACCTTGTTCACTGCAGAGATTTAGAAGGAGGATACAAAGCAGTTCAATCATGTCACTGCCTTAAGAAAAAGAAGCTACATATGTACAATTGTAAAACTTCTGCAAGCATTGAGGTCAACTTGCGCCAGCGCTCCGCCACCACTTCACGAAGCCGTCTTCGCCGCCAGTCACGAATGCACCCGCTGTCCCTGGTGCGGGAGCCTGCGGTCGCCAAGAGACAGACCACACCTCACCTGTGTCCTGTATTGTCGACACAGCAGCACGTGCACCGATGTCCCATACTTTGATAGTTTTGTCTGCTGAGCTAGTTATGATCGCATCTATGTCAGAAGAACAATTTCAAGTGGGTCAAAAGGAAGCACATACCCGGATAGAGCAAGCCGACCGTCTGGCGAGAACGCTGCACTGAGGACCCACGATCCGTGGCCTACGAGCGCTGCGACTGCTCCTGCACCTGGCTTGCCACTGGGAGAGGCACGTACGTCGAAGAGCGTGAGGCGGCGATCGTCAGATGCGGAGAGGATCTGCTCGCCATCTGCAGACCACGCAAGTGAACGTACGGCGGCGGCATGTGCGGTATAGGTTGCTGCGAGCGCTTGCGCTGTTAAGTCGAAGATGAAGATTTGGCCGGTTTCGAGGGAGAGTGCGAGCCGTTTACCGTCAGGGCTCTAAATTCAGGGAAGAGAGTCAGCTCGGTGGTTACGCAGTAAAGCCAATTGCAGAAAACATGTAATGCTTTGAGTTATGGAATGCATAAACAAGGCATATACCTCGACTTGCAGAAAAGTAAACAAATAGATGCGCACATGAGTTGCAAACATCCCCATTCTCGACCGACCACTGTCCAGCTTTGCAACGCGCTCCCCGAAATTTGACGGCCCCGCTGAGTGGATAGTCACCTTCCCACTCGCCCCCGTCGCTGCGTATGTCTCCCCACTTGGGTGCAGTGATACCGACCATGCTGTTCGCGGCATATGCATCCAACTATCAGAACAAGCACTCAGAAAAAGAAAAACATGTCACGCACCAGGCTCGCCCTGCTCCCCGCTCCCGCTGGTGCGCGTATAGCTCTCATGCGACCCGACAAGCTCATTAGTCTCGAGGTCCCAGAGCGCCGTGAGCCCCTCAAGGGAGTTGTACAGCGCGTGCGTCCCCGTTGGGGAGACGGAGAGCGACCCGATACCGATGGTGTGCGGCGGGCGCGCAGCAAGCGTCTGCCCGGACGCTGTGTCCCATTGTTTTACGGACCCGTCGGCGGAAACGGAGACAACGCGGTCCTTGGTAGTCCATTTGACGCCCCAAACAGCGTCGCCATGTTCTAAGATGTTTTGTTAGGAATATCGAGAATTAACATATATCGGCTGCGCACCTTCACTGCAGTCTTGGGCATGTACAAATTGTAGACTCTGATAAGGACCGATGAGACTCTAAATTCAACAAAATNAAAAAAAGGTATAAATCGTGCTCACTCACCATCGTTGAATTTATTATGTATGTATGTATAAGTTCAGTAACAGTTCATCGAGTTCGAGAGTAAGTCGCGTCAAAGTACTCCCCGCACGTTCCAGATCCAAAAGACATTATGTATAAAGGCATATTCACCTAACACGGATATAATATAATGCTACAGTATTATGCAAGAAAAATACAATGAACCCAATGCCAGTAGCAAAAGAAACATAGATGAGAAAACAAAGCGAAAGTAAATCAAACACTAGCCTGGTGCGCACGCGATCATGACTCTACACTGATCGCGACGTCTGCGGCATCCCACTCGTCGTTTTGTGATGCGCCTTCCGCCGGCATTTCCACGTCCAAGTCCATATCTATATCCAGACCACTCCCTGCGCGACTCCCGCCGAACCCGTTTATACTGGCGTCGATTCCGTTCATGTGCATATGGGCACCAGCCCCACCGTCACGTAAGACAACCGTCCTCAGCGCAGGGTCCCATACCGCCGAGCTATGAAAGAAGCGCCTTGCTGAGCGCGCACCTGCTCCCATTCCCACCTCGCCGTCTTCCGCTTCCGCAGGCGACTTCGGTGATGTGCCGAGCAGACTCATACGAGGTGCAAAACGATGCGGATATAAGTGGTGTCGTCCGTGGCTACGGCTTGCAGCCGAACGTGCATCGTCGGAATCTGACTCGGGAGACTCGGGCCCGTCGTCGTCGCTCGACGAAGACTCGTTCCGGCGCATACTGAAGACGCGGCGAAATTGCTCTGAAAGTGATGTCAGTCAACGGGGTTTTATAGTCTTGGATGAAATGAACGTACGCCCGAGCTTATCGTCTAGCTCTTCGGACTCTTGGTTTGTATCAAGTTTCATGGCCGGGAAACCAAGATGCTCCCCTAGACTCTCTCCAGGGACTTCATGCATCTGGACTGACGGCGCGAATGGTAGTGCAGACATTTGCTTGAAGACCTGCTCTCTGCGAAAATGTCAGATTTGCTGTTATTCGATAGTACTTTTACTCACTTTATGCTTTCTAAATAGCCATCTTTTGGATTTAAGTCGTCCATGTTATTCTCTGCTACTTCCAGGCGATATCTCGGACCAAACCATTCGAAGTAAGCATTCCACGGAAGATTTCTGTCGATAGTTTCTTCTACATTGAGAGCGCATGCAGTTTCGTATGCCCACGCACGAGACACATTCTTGATAGTGTATCCGCCACCGCCCAGCAGAATCAACGGTAAGCCGGACTTGCGCAGATACTGGACAGAGTTGGCATGACCTTCCATGGTGAGGTTGAAGCAGCCGAGCTTGTCACCGGATAGTGAGTCGGCGCCGCACTGCAGCACAACAGCGGAGGGCTGGAACCAATCGAGAATACGCTCGACGACAGGTTCGAAGACGCCCTTGAACGCCGCGTCGGTGAGACCATCCCTAAACGGGACATTGACAGCATAGCCAACGCCTTTATCGCGGCCATGGTCGTCGACATGACCTGTCCCGGGAAAATACTCACCAAATTTGTGGAACGAGCAGGTGAGTACGCGGTCGGTCGTGTAGAACGCTTCTTCGACGCCATCGCCGTGGTGGCAGTCGATGTCGATGTAGAGGACGCGTGGAAACGTACGCAGCAACTCGAGAATCGCCAGAACGATGTCATTCACGTAGCAGAAGCCGCTTGCCTCTCGCTTTTTCGCATGATGGAGCCCACCGGCCCAGTTTATTGCGATGTCGGCCGCGCCCAAAGAGACACGCCTCGCGGCGTCGATCGAGCCGCCCGCAGATATGGAACAGAATTCGAACACACCCTCGAAGGCAGGATTATCCTCTCCAACGAGAACTAGCAGGTAATTAACGGCTTTGAGAGAAGCGGACAAAATTAGACTGAGAAAAACGACATACATCGTGAGCCATGGTATGTCATCTCCTCCGCCGTCTCAGGGGATACTCTGCTCAGAAAGTGTATGTACTCGTCTGTATGGAAGGCGGTCATATTCTCAGGCGATGCCCGCCGCGGTCTGAGGACATGCATCTTGTCGAGCATGCCGTACGCCGACACCAAGTCATGGGTCATGCGTATGCGGTGTGGCTTCATAGGGTGTCCCAACCCGTATGAGAACAGGCCGACATCGTCTGGAGAAAATGAACGTTGTCAGAAACACACAGAGAGTTAGAAGCGAGGGGAAATGCTCACTGTCGTAGTAGTAGGCTACTCGCCGTTTCGACATGAATGTATGCGGAGCCTTGCCTCAGCGGAAAGTAGCTGAGTGCTGCGGCCTCTGTATTCAGTTATACTTCGAGAACTGCACGACAACAGAGCTAAGTGATTAAAAACTTAAATAAAGCCGTTTCTGAAACAGAAAGTGGGCTCGATGATTTAGACAAAGAGCGGGCAGTGTTGTCGTTGAAGTAGATGAGGACCCAACGTGTTACGAACTTGAACACGCGGGTTCGACTTCACGTCGCCAAATTTGGAAGTCCGTTCTCATTGCCTTCACCGCCACCTCAGTCTATACAATAGTTATTTTCAATCCCAATTAATCGGAAGAGTACTCATATCAGAGATGGAAGTCAGTCAACGCCTAGAGTTTCCAGTAATGCAAAGCACCTGAAAATTCTAATTGATAATCGATATGATATACTCAGCAATATCATTTTTATCTGCTGAAGATCCGTTAAATATATAAATGTGACATAGCATTTTGACAGCATTGCAGGGGTTTTATCTACACGATATCGCATCGTATACGNTTTTGAACGTAAAATTCCTTTCAAAATTACAATACCAAGGGCAACGACATCAATACTGTGCTCATTGATACATTCAGAAGCCTTTCCATTTTATCACTATTCGTGTATAGAAACTGATAATCAACTCTCATACGTATTTTACCTTCGTTCTTATGTGAAGAGAAATTCACATGAACTTTTGTTATGTATTTACGAGGAGTGAAGATTTTTGAGTCGGAGAATGAACAAGCCTGAATGACGCGTCCTGCGTGTTTTTGTCACGTGCCCTGACCGACCGATATCTTCAAATTTCATCGCGAAAACGCGCACACTCCCGCTCGACGTCGAACATGCCGCGCCTACCTCGCACACTTGTGTCGACATTCTCGTCACTATGTTCGCCGACGCCATTGCGCGCTACACCTGCTAAGGCACGCGTACTTATTCCGTCAGCATCTACGTCGACTGTAACACCCTACACATCAAGCCTCCTCACCCACCGCGCCCATCTCCGCCCGTCCTTCATCCCACATCCGCTTCACGCACGCCTCCCTACTCTCTCTATATTGTCCCAAGCACAAGCACAGAATGCAGCTCCGCAGCTCCAGCAGGTCAGACATGCAGCGCGTGGGACGGAGTACCAGCCGTCGCAGCGCAAGCGTAAGCGCAAGTTCGGCTTCCTCGCACGCAAGCGCTCGGTTACTGGAAGAAAAATACTCGTGAGGCGGCGCGCGAAGGGCAGAAAATATTTATCGCATTGAATAATGGACTTTTATGGAGTCTGATAGTACGTTCTCACACTTTTTTTTTATCTTCAGTATAATTGACTCCTTGTTCCTGAAGGAAGTTAATGGATAATTCGGAGAGCAGAATACTTGCGCCAACTGTACAGATTATGGGACTCGANTTTTTTTTAATGTCTTTGATGCAAACGTCCGTAATCGCGTCCAAGCGAAGCATATCATTGCATTATTTTCGACGATGGTGCTGGCCTTAGCTTCGGTCTTTGTTTTCGTTTAAAAATCATCTTAACAACCAACAAAATTGTTATATGTGCTGTTTTAGAGTCTGTCTGGATTTCCTTTGAGTCCTTTTATGAACTATCTGCAACACTACTGGTTTCTGCTTGGCTGGAAGAAATAGCTTCATGCCTGTTCAACCTAGAGGATGGAGGCGCTCTCAACATAGTATTTTCATCACTCAATATGATGTTTATTCAATCACTTCGCTCGGCATAGCTAGATACTTGAGTCTGAATGAGCCTTCCCGCTATAGTCACGGAGTCTCCACATATCATGCATATCCGCGACTGCATCTTGCTGCACCATCTCTGCAACTGTCGACTAGAATTTCACATCCACTGGCGCGGTTGCTGTATGTGGGCACGACCTTTGTCTCTTAACGAAGTCATGAATCCTGCATAGGCGGGTAGGCAGGGCAAAATCCTACTGTAGAAATCGTTGAACTCTGTTATATTTATTGCAAAAGAGAAAGTAGATGNTTTTTTTATTTATCTTGAAGAGAAGATTGAAGTCAAATGTTTCAGTCTCAGCTGCACCTGAGGTCGAGCTTTCTATACGGTGAATTATGCTGTACCGAGATTCCTTTCCCTTTTCCTACAAGGTATTGTTTGAGACACTAATTTAATCGCAACGTTGAAGTTTTTGTACCCGAGTCTCTAGTCTGTCCTTTCGACAATATAAAAGTCATATTTCCCTTATGTGGACAGATCCTTAAAATAATAATAATTTAGGATGTCGATTCTCAATTAACCCTACTAGAGTCCGACAACAGTATTTTATCGTTTCTATTAGGCTGATCAACACATACGGTTACACAAGTTTAGCAGACTCGATAAGTTGAGAGCATACTCAAAATTAGTAGTACAAGCTGGCATAACAGATTCATAGCACTTAAAGCAAAATAAAGATTGAGGTATTCCAAGAAAAACGGGTTGGTAATTGCAAGTAAACAGAGTGATCGTTTCATAAAAAAATTCGCTAAATAGTCACGCGTCTTTGCGGCCTGCTTTGAAAATATATCAACTTAATAGTGAAAGATCGACTAAGAAGACATGTCACAAACCAAGAATCTGCATCCACCTTCTACTATTCGCGTCAACCGCCCCGGATATAGCGCCCATCTGCACGCTGTTTTTCCCCTCTTGTTCGTCATCCTAGACGAATGTGTGGTGGTTAGAGACATGCTGAAAATGATAAAAAACATACACTCACTTCATTTTGTAATTGGTCTTCTTCGTCCTCGTCTTCGGAATCATGGTCCTCTTCGCCACCACCCATAGCGGACGCAGGTATCGAAGCCACCGCTGAGACAGAAGCGAGTGCGGAAGCAGAACGACTCTGGACGGGAGTCGCAGTCGGCGAGAGACGGTTCTGGGCCGTCCCAATTTTTCGAAGATGCGACGCACCCCGATGAGGCACAGACGCAGATCTGGATGGCCCAGCGCGTGCAACGTCGCTGTGTGTGAACGCGCCCGCTTGAACCGGGCGCAGGCGAAAGGAATCAGACGATATCTGTGAGGACACAGACATACGCGCGGTGGACGGGCTCTTCTCCTCGCTTGCAGAGCGTTGTGGTCCCATAGACGATGTAAGTGACATCCGTAGGGGAGGTGCGCGTGCAGACTGCCTTGCCTTGCGTGCCCCGTTTACTGTACCAGCTTTCCCGTTAGACTGAGCGCCTTGTCGCTGTGAAACCCGAGAGGTGGTCCGAGTAGTTCTGGTAGCGGTGGTAGTGGACGTGGATGTCGTGGCAGTCCCTGGTTGCTTGCGCTTGCGGCTGGGCTGAAGACGGCTAGGAGCCGGACGCGCTGGTGGATCATCAATGACGTTATCATTCAAAGATTCCATACCATTGTCTTTGATTACAGGAGATACACTTCCATTCCGTGAGTGCCTCGAGGATGGATCAAAGACCACTGCCTGGTCAGCGAGAACGTCTAGTGCAGAGGTGCTGCCCCGACTGGGAGCCACGTCGGTGACGATTTCGTTTTCGGCGTTAGCCTCGCGAACATTGCGTTCTACTCTTCTACGTTTCTTCGGTGTCGGGCTTNCCCCCGTCATCAGCAAAGCGCCCAAGTCGTGAGTTCTGCAGACCCGCTGCGCCTTGCGGACTTCCTCCTGCATCAGGGGAGAAAACGGTACGCGCAGCCGAAAGCAAGCTATCCATTGGCGTCGGTGGGCCTTTCGCATTTGCAGATTTCGATTGAGGAGTCTTTTGGATCTGCTGCGTTGCCGCGGACGATTGCTTGTTGCCGTTCTGTGTAGCTAGCTTCGAGGCTGCACCTGTCGCTGTCCTTGCTGCATTAGACGCAGGCGTCGCGTTTCGCCCGGCGGCACGTGACGGACCAGCCATTGACGGGCCACTGGGCGGATGCAGCGCGCGTTGGTTCGGTACATTACTAGGTATTGCGATCGGTTGGCCAAATGCATATGGTCCTNGGGGGATAATATGGCCACGCTGGGCCAGGAATAAACCCTCCTGATTGAGGATGGTAGAAAGTATGCGCAGGCATATGTGGCCCGGGTCGTGGGACAGAGTTCGGAGGCATCATATACTGTTGGGCGGGCGGTGGTGGTGGATACGGCATTCCGGGAGAACTGAAGGGTGGATGGAGGGTGTTTTGTGGTGTCGGGGCCCCGGGTAATCCGGATGTCTGTGGTTGTGGTTGTGGCTGAGGAGTATGTGACCAGAGTCCAGTTCCTAAGCCTGGATGACCCTCTGCTGCTTTCCCCTTTCCCTTGTCAGGAGAAAGGGGAAGGAACGAGACAGGAGGGGGCGGTTCGATGGTACGGTACATGGCCTGGCTCATCATAGTTGCGCGTTCCTTACCCAGTTTCCTCGCTGCTAGTAGCAGGTGTTCGGACCGTGCGTCTGCCACGGTCGGAGGATGTTTGAAATAAGGTACTAACTTCTTCTTGCGGGATTTTGGGATGATAGGCGTTTTATCTTCTCGTACTCTGTAGTAACTCCTATTTTCCTCACCCCCAGTGCTTTCTTTTTTCCGTGGCCTCCCAGGTGGCAACATTAACCCCTTAGAAACTGCGATAGCATGTGGCTGCATTAGCAGAAGCGGCCGGAGCTGAGAGAGCTCGGCTTCGAGAGATGACATCCTGGAGTGAGCATCCAGAAGCTAAACAAATCATTAGAGATAACGTGCATTATCACGGCTATGTGCATACCTTCTGGCGTAATGAAGCGTTCTCGGATTCAAGGATAGCTGGACGTTTGGTATGGTCCTATGCAGAACATACAGGTTAGTAAATATAATATACACTTCATAAATAGTACCCGCACCTGGTCCTTATAGACGTTATGCGACGCCATATTAGCCTGAGTCATGAGAGCTTCGGATACTCTGTACATGCTAACCCTCTCCGCCTCCCATCTTTCCCTTTCCTCGCCCATGCGGTTAATAAGGAAGTCTTGTTGTGTCGAAAGCCGAGATATGGTGGCTGCCTGATCGAGGATCTGTGAGCGAGACGGCAGGGCGGCAGTTAAGCGCAGAACCATATCGACAAGCTCATGTTCCCGGGAATCCTCCTTTCCCTTCCCCTTCGCGCGGATGCTTCTTATGTTGAGCGCCTTGGTGCGCATTGCGAGCATCTCCTGCTCGTCGAGCGGACCGGGAGTGGGACTCCGTGACTTCAGCTGGGGGTTATCGCAGTCTTGTGCCGAGACCGAGACCGGGGAGGAGTCGATAGGGAAGAGTAGATCTGGGAGGTCGAGTGCCGAGATATATGCAGACATTGTAGGGACGAGGGGAATGGATAGATGGGTGCCAGGGGACGCACGACGTCGTAGACAGTTGTTGACCACAAATGGCCCGTGTCTACGAGAAAATGATCCATCATGCAAACAACGCCAAAACGCGCGAGTTTTGATCACGTGATGTACAAGCAGCGTGTTTATGTAATCATAAGGCCACAGGGTCGACCAGGGTCAAGAGTGCAACAGCTTATAATTATTTTGTTCTAATTGTATGACTCTAAATTCTATCTATGCGTCTAACTTACTTGCGAGCCTTCCCGCGATCTATCCTTTGGGGCAAAGTTGAATCTCTATAAATTTAAGTACTAGTAATAGTGTCATTATCCCGCATTCTCTTTTCTCATGTAAGTCGCTATTGGCCTAGACTTACCAGTTTGCGTCTTCTGGGTGTTGGAGGAGCTCTACTGCTAGAGAAAATAAATTATGAGGATCGGTGAAAGACGAGGGGATTGTTTTATGTTTGCCTCACAATCAAGAGCATTTGCAGCTGTCAGCCTCTCTTGCATCAGCAAAAAACTAAATTGCCATAGACGGACTAGATGATCGACGTCTATGTTGTTCTACATAGACTATCATAGTTACCATAGGTTCCATAGACACCATAGAGTAGAATCTCTATGTGTACGATAATGCCTTTTGTTAATTAAAAACACATTATACATATTGCTCATTCTGTTATTGTTAGGCNAAGGGGTCTG
>SGPK01000109.1:0-58875 GCA_004802695.1 Phellinidium pouzarii
TCTCCTCCAGTCGTGAACGCGTCAGGGGCCACCCGTCAGCACGTCTTCGAGCCCTTCAAGCTCGAGCGCGCATCCCCAGACCTGCAGGATGTACTCGCNAAAAAAAGGCGGCCCGCGCAGGCTGGCCAAAGATAATGCAAAACAGAAGGCGCAGTGACAAACTTGCTTTCCGGCCCGCGCCACGCCCGCGGTTGAGATGGCTTTCATGACTCGTAATGAACTACGACTATACCACAGGTATGTATGCTCATAAGATTCATCACATCGTGTATCACGGCTAATAACGTCCTCCTTCGCGTTCACAGGCACTACATACCTCCTTACTTCCATGCCCCCCGAACCCCCTCACGCTTGTGTACCTATATTCATCTTCGTGTGCTGTTATTCTTTGCTCTCCGAGAATGTCGCCTACAGTGGACTTGTCTTCTGGGTTCCGGTTCCCCTTATAGACACTGTTCGGGTGAGACCCCAGTTAAATCTGTGCACTTCTCGTTTTCTGGCTTTCATTTCCACGTTTTATTGTCGGAGATCCAATGTACTCTAATAACTCATCTTCACTGCCAATCATCGTTTCGTTCTCTGATGGAATCTGTTCTTGTTGGACATGACTTTGACGCAAGACCACCACTACTTCCGCCGAATAGCATGTATACTGCAAATTGGTGCGAAGAGAACGTGTATTTATTAGCGAAGACATTTATTGAAGACCGGACGACGTGTGAGCTGTGGCGGGTGTATGCCATTTTCATCTCAAATCGTTCAAAATCGGTAGGATAGCTTGCAATATTAATATTGTTATTCAATCTTTAGCAATTGCTAATCATCAATTTAGGTGGCTCTGTGGCAGCAGAAATTGCGAGAGGACGTCGTACTCTGGGATTATCATGTTATTTTAGCACTAAGACCACGGCACAGCGGGCCTGCAGCGGGCCGGAGAGTCTGGGTGTACGATATGGATAGCCGCTTGGACGTGCCATGCTCCTTGGAAGGTAAGCCTTGCTTTCTCACACTGGCAGTAGATGGTAGATGATGTCTTCAATTGGTGCGCACAGATTATATTTCCCTAACGTTTCCTTACGCGACGGCCGAGGCGGCAGGCGCTGGCTGGACAGTATCGGATGCATATCGTAGGTAAGCTTCGGGAGATTCAGCTTGTTTCCCTAGGCTGGCGTGGAACATATTAGCTAACACGACTTGGGGATTAGTATGTTCCGCATTGTGGACGGAGAGGAATACTTACAGAACTTCGCCTCCGACAGAACACATATGGTGAGAAATCACAAGTACTACTTCCGATTTATTCCCGCTTGACTTTCTTATGATGTACCGCAGCTTGCTTTAGAACCTGGACTGCCTCGATACTTGTCTCCTCCACCGCAATATGGGTGTCTTCAAGGTGCGAAAGCGAAGTCAAGCGGGATTTCCAACAACCTGATGAGCAGCTTTGTGTGCGTGGATGATACAGAGAGTGGACATGGTCAGGTGTACAGCATAGAAAAGGTTGCTTCCTGGGGTACTTTGTTATATTAACGGTAGTCCGCAAAGGAGAGCCTGCTCTGGAAAGAAAGCCGGTCTATCTACAGGATTTAAAAAGTTATNAAAAAGTTACGCTCACCCTAAAAGAAAGGTTACTCACATATGCCTATACCTGTGAACCTGTGCGAGCATGCAAAATCTCTCTCCAAAAAAAACGCAAGAGCTGCTCAAAATATAAAATGGATACTCTACCATTATTTATGAGTGCCAACTGTGCATACATAAATATCTTATGTGCTACAGGAGGAGGTTTGACAGGTGACCTTCCATTTTAGGGTGGGGAAGAACTTTTTAAATCCGTCTGTACGCCCAAATTCAAAGAAACAGACCACAATAAACCTTTTTAGGATATATAAGCTATTTAAATATGTATCACTCTGTAACCCTAATAACGCCGCTCAGAATCTTTCACGGCGCCGCCGTCTCTTCGTAAATTGAATGCTCACCCTCTCCTTGCTCCTTGCTCTCGTTTCTGCTTTCCACAACATTATTCGCAATGTCTACTTCGCCGTTGCCATACATCACTAACGGACACCCACACTCTCTTGCGGCATCACCCTACCCGACGAACTTGAACGATGGTGGACACGGACTTGGCTCGGCGAATGGCACAGAACAGAGCAGCGCTACGCGCGCGCACAACGGTGGATACGGCGTTGCGGGGCCGTCGACTGCAACTAATGGGTATGCAAAGTATGTCGCAGGAGGTCCTTGTCCTTTACGAGTTTGCTACTGGGGACATGCGTGTTTCTCTGGCGCCTAAGCCTGCCGTTCTGACTACTTCGTTTCANTTTTTTTTTGCGAACAATGTGCAGCCCAATTTATGCTTCGTCGCACAACGAGCAAATTATCGACCATATGTACAACGCTGGCTTTCAGATGGGTGTACGCTTCCTTTTGACGCGTTGGTCTTCGTAGATGCTGACGCCGTATTTAGGAATATGCAGATACGCTCTTGGTAAGAATACAAATTCATAAATCAGCTCCTATTGCTTATTATCTCTTTTTTCTGTTTCAAAGCATGCTCGCCAAAATAGATATCAGCTACATGCCATCATTCTTTCTCGGTCGCCATTTCTTGCACACTTAATTTCGACTTCCCCAAAACAGGGAGGAATGAACACTATATACGTACCTTTGGAGAGCATTCCGGAGATTTCTGATCAGGTACATGTTTCGAATAGTCTCATAAGAACCTCTTCTGACAATACCTTGCAAATCAGGGATTTGCAGTAGGTGCATATGGACGATGTCGTATTTTATTTCGCAATTTTAATTTTTCTTGGCCATTAGCACTAGGCTATCTCTACTCGTCCGCATCCCTAAGTACTTTGACGCCTAACAATGCACGTGCGGTCCTTGCGGCGGGACGCCTCCTTGGTGGGATGGATGACCTTTGCAATTATGCGTACGAAGCGTGTCGTGAGTCCATTACAGTCGATACCATCAACGAATGGATCGACTTTGTGGACAATATACCCTCAAGCGATGGCGCAGTGACCCCTTCTGAAGCGCAGCGTTCGACAATCTTAGGCCCTTATGAGTCGCAGCTACGGTCCGACGTGTTTGATTTTTTAGTTGTTACACTGCCCAACATGCTGGACGTGCACTCTGCCCCAAGCAGTGGACGCGACACACTTTTAGATGTCTTTTCACGAGTTCCCTTTGATCTGTTCAAAAATGCCATGGAATCGCCGATGTTCCAGATAGGTACGCATTTCCTCCGTTTATTCATGCGGCGTACTATACAATACTGACGGAGACGTACATTACTTTTGTGCCTTCATTCTCGTGGAACGTCTTCCTTATTCATGCTGCCCGTTCTATCGCGCATAAAGGATCCGACCAGGAGCGCTTCCGGTTGGCGAAGGCCGCTATCGACCTGAGAAAACGTACACGCGGAGGTGGCGCGGAGGAAACGGTTGTATTGGCGTTCGGTGGGGTTCAAACTGGCAGCGCAGTGCACGTGACGCGCAAGATGAAGAGGCGGGCCCTGTTCAAGGTTAGCTAATTGTAAAAAGCCGGCATGGTTATAATCTATAACGAGGGGCGATTCCCTTGCGTATCGCGTCGGATTCAGAGCTGTGTGTGATTTCAGGTGTCTGGTATGCTTCTCATCCACCTTCCTCGATAAGGTGATAGAATTCTGTGAGAGCATTTAGGATTTACGTTCTGTCAATCAAAATGCCTGTAAGCGCTTTGGTGCGCCTCGCGACCTGAGATGCACGTGTGGGCACGAATAGCGACGCGTCGGGCGGACGCGTCACAAGTGCGGAGGTCAGGATGAGATCCCAGCTCCTGGCGTCTACCAGCAATCGCCATCCCCGGAGCCTTGCCGTCACGTTCCCAGGATCAAACTGATACTTATCGTCCACTGCGTAATCACGGGAGGCGGTCGGCAAGGCCGTGAACCCACAGGCTGAGTCTGGAATACAAACCCATGCCGTCTGGGTTGCTCACGTAGTGCCGCTTTTCTCTTGATACATCCATCTGGACTGATGGCTGGGGGTATGGCCCTGCCACGTTCCTACGACCTGTACTTCACTGGCTCTCGAGGAGATCCACGCCAGGTGAGCCAGACTCGGAGGACGCGAACGGGGTGATGCACCAGTCTGCGATTCCTCCGTGCTCAGGGGACTGGCCCAGGGCTAATTGCGAAGTCTAGTGCATCATCATCGGCGAGGACGTCGAGCCACTTTTTTTTTCGCTTTGAGACACCTGAGGTGTTCATGTCGGACACACGAACGACGGTGAGTGTCAGTGGCTGAGTGCTGCCAACTTGAACTCCGACCGAGTCCGCTGTGCTATGGATCGACGCTGTCACTCGAGTCGATCATCTCGACGTCTAATTTAACGTGGCACCGCCGACGATATTCTCTATTGCATTAATATGGCTCATGCTGGTCCAAATCGCAGATATACAGGAACCAGGATATGCTTGCGGCTTTCGACTGGAGCGCAAACTCCTACCTCGGGCTCTGTACGGTCAAGCAGAGGCAATCTTTCCCCATGTCTACGCTCGTTCTGCCTGGCTCCAGTGCAGAGTAAGTTCGTCCCTCACCTCTNCCCCCCTCAATGATTGTGTCCCTTACGACAATCGCAGTGCCCGCTCCNTTTTTTCTCAACGGAACAAAATTTGAATGGCGCAGAAGACAGGATGTCCCAGGCAGCTACGACGTAAGTGTGTCCTCTTTACTTCCCGGTCCTTCGTGGATATTCACATTCGTAAAAATCATCCGATCTCCCCGGACCTTCGACCCCTACGCCTTGCATGTCTGGCCTCGCACATTCCTGTAACCAGTTATTTCACATTTCTCAGAACACCCAAAGCGTCCGGATTGCGTTCTTCCGAAAGTATGACCAGGCAACACCGGTAGGCCCCTCACACGGTTTCTTGCAGTATACTTTTATCCACCCCGCGCTCCTCCTTGAGGCCCTCCTGGCACTGTGCGTCAATCGGTGGTTAGACCTCAACGCTTTGTAAAAGGAGCTCAGTGGCGGGAAATACGAGTGCACAGTTAGCATGTATTATCGAACCCTGTATTAGTAACAGATTCTAGCAAATATTCATCATAGCAGCCATCAGTAACAAAAAAAAAGGGGTGAAAATATCATATTAGAAGGTGATAAAAGTGTGTGTTCAGTCCGCGGTGCATAGGATAAGTTATTCAATCAAAACAGTGTCAATACAATTTTACAAAGAGCTAGGCTAACACCCGTAAAGTTATGATCCAGCATTAATAGAACCAAGCATATGCTCCAATCTTTCCTCAACAGTCCAATGAACGTCGGACTCTGTCTGCAAGGAACCAGAATGAGAGTGTCCAGAGACAGGGGTGTCCTTCGGCTTAATGTTGAATGAGGCTGCTTCCGTGTTGTGCGCTAGCTGCTCGATGAGACGAGCAATATGGGTAGAAGAGCTATAGAAAACCTAATAGTCACAAATTTAACATGATAGACGAAGGCCGTACATATGAAAGATGCTTTACCTTAGTCTCCGGACGATTCGCCACGTGACTCTTCCTCTTTGCAAAATTAGAAACGCTGCTGCCTTTCGATCCAGTCCGCGCGTGCTCCTTGAAGAACAGCTGTTCGGCGTCACCATCATGTGGCGGCATTGACGAGAATTCGGAATCCAAACTGCCACGTCGCGGATAGAATGATTCCGAGTCATCCGCCCTCAGACCATTTACGATCGACCTGCAAGAACTTAATATCCTTGTCATTTAAATACAGCGCTCAATAATCTCACCAAATTGTCTCCCCATTTGCCAATTCGATGACTTCGAGAGCTTGCCCCTCTTCCATTTCTGGTAGTTCGTCGTTGGGCGATTTGGGAGGATCGAGTAGTTCTGGACTCTGTACACTGCCCGCTCTATCACCAGTGTACATGTCATAGCTGTGAGACAAACAAAATACACTTAATGAGCAAGATCGCGAGCAAGAGTATGACTAAAATACACACAATGAGTCGTATAGCGAGTTTGACTTATCCAAAGGAGTCTCTGGCGTTAAACGAGACGATGCACGTCCTCCCGGGCTAGACCATGACAAAGACGCAGGGAGATTCGGCAGCGGTGGGGACGGATCAACAGACTGTCTCTTCGCTTTCAATGGCGGAGGCGTAGGAACACGATCGTGGACAGATCGATTGGACTGAACAGACAATGCACTCGTCCTTTTATAACTCTTTGAAGTCTTCCTAACCAAAGAAGCCTCGTCTGTAGTAGAGCCGTTCGCGGATGGGAATATGATGGTGCGTCGTACGACAGTATTTCGCGAATTACCATGAGGATCAGTTAGTTCACGAATACGACGGGGAGCAGCGGATGCCGGAGAATTAGTATATTGTCGCTGAGATGAACTTCTTCCTATATCCGCTTGCGGGCGTTCGACAATAACTTCAGGAACAAAACCACCGAAGACACGCGAAGATTCGACGGAAGGCCTAGCCACAGTTGAATCACTCTGTGTCAACATAGCTGACGAATGATGGTCGAAACCTTGACCAGAGCTCGGTTGTGAGCGTGCTAAAAACTCGTTCAATGCACTTGGATCCAAACCTAAAGTTTGAGCTGCTTCATAAAACTGCTTTAGTACGCCAGGATTTGAAGGCAGAGTAGATGCAGAGGGTGGTGCAGTGATTGTAGGTGTTTCGGTTGGTTGTCGGGACAACGAGGGAGCCACGAAAGCCTTGCCCTGAGAAATGCTTCCACTTCGTGCGAGGAGCGGAGCAGAAGAGGGCAGAAATTGAAAACTGTGTCTGCCGACAGCTGGTGTCGATGATGAAAGCGGTTTGACAGCTATTGCTGACACCGATCCATTCCGTGAATCATTTTCTGCGAGTCCGTCTGTCTGTCCCTTCTTGCGGAAGCGTGACATGAAACTTTTAAGACTCGGCCCGGCTGACGCGGGAGGAGAAATGTTTGTCGGTTTCAACTGGGAGTTGAGGTCAGTCAAGCTGCCGGGGCCTGGAGCGCTGATTTTGGACGGTGACAAGCTACTATTGCCAGCGAAAGGAGAATTCGTTAATGAGGCCGAACCAATGTCGTTTGTCCATGGTGTCACCTCATCGCCATTAGGCTGGAGGTTCTTACTCCTTAAGGTCTTGCGCAGTCGCTTCGAAAACGATAGTTTAACCGAACGTTGAGTATCAAGCTGTGGGGACTTAGACGGTGAAGTGGGAAGAGTCGGAATTTTGTCAATGCTAGTGGACGATTGCACCAATAGCGGACCGGATATATCTTGCAGTTGAATTTTCTTCCTTGTTATGCTGGATCCTGGAGAAGGGAACCTTGTCTGCTGAGGAGACCTGCGTAATTGAGCCATGGCAGCTTCGGTACGCTCCTGGACTTGGAGCATTAAATCTGTGGTATGATCAGTTGGGGCCTCAGTGCATTGATCCGAATCCGTCCGTAATAATGATCTATCCTCTGCCTTCGGGGTGAACGGGGATACAGACTGAAAGGCACCATTAATTTGGTCATCTTCGCCATTTCTATCTCCATCTTCTTCCTGTACTCGTTCTCGCACATGCTCGGGTAGGGAGGGTACAGGCTCAGCCTCCATTGAACCAAACAAGATTTCTGCAAGATCCTTGTTTCTTCTCCCTGGACTAGATGTGATTAAGGGATCGGTCAAAGGCGCTGTGGGAGACACCTCCTCCTCCGAGTCCTCGCCTTCTGTTGGCTCATTGTTTCCAGATTCAGGTAGTTTAATACTATCCACAACTGAGGCGAGCAAAGCATTGGCTTTCGCAGTGCTATCTGTGGTCCATGGGATCTCGTATTTTGGCGGTTGTGGGGCCGGACTGGTAGTCTAAGCATTCACAAGTAATCTTAGTAAAGACTCACAATCATTATATGTAGGAAGAAGCTACATACCCGACTTTGCTGTCCCCCTGCAGAATGGGCGGACTGTGCAGTAGAAGGTCGGCGACGGCGAAGAGTAGACGGTGACCGTATATCCGTATTTTTGGCTCTGAACTGAGCTGTCTCTAGTAACTTCCCCTGGATTGATAGTATATCCAACTTCGATAGTCCTGTGAATTGGCGAAGAATGGTCTCTGGATCGTCCGGAGCTGAATGGCCACGACTTCCAGATCGACTGTGGTTATCAAGATTCGCAGTGTTCGGGGCTGCAGGAATATCGTGCCATGAGGGTTCACTTCTGACCGGGACTGTAATAAAGCCAGCCCCTAACCCATTGTCTTCCTCCCAAGAATGGTAGCTAGAGCCAGCTGAAACGAGTGACGATCGTGATGAATTATTAGACATGGGTGAGATAAAGAGGGGGTTACTATGAAATTTGTGTGCAAACGGAGAGGACGGAGGCGTGAGGAAAGGTGTTATTACCCTCTTATCACGTATGGAGTCATCGAAAGGCGACAGGGTAGACGACAATTGCTCATCATGGTTAGTTGGCTGAGACATACTGAGCGAACTCAAAGGGCCCAGAGACAAGTCTCGTTCTAAAAAAGCGAGAGCCGAGGTTGATAGTATTGACCCATTCGATATAAATTTATTCCTGACGTCAGGACCATTGGTATCTTCGGATTGTGCATATGTAGGATGTGGCGACTGCGCGCCATTCTTTGAGACATCACTGAGACTGTCACCCCGATCCTGATTGTCAGAGACGCTCACGCTACTTTGATTTCTACTATGACCAAGTAGTGTACCATTTCGCCCAAGAGATCTACCATTTGTCCCGGATGCACGTCCGGAGACGTTCCAAGTGACATTTGACGGCGTACTAGGCCGCGATCCGCCGTTCAGGGACTGAAAGGCACTGCTGCTCGAGAGAGGCGAAGAAGGCCTGCGCCAGTGGGAGCTAAGGGCTGTAAGATCCGTAGCAGGGCTACTGACTCTGTTACGATCCTCCGGCGTTGCTCTGCCTCCTTGTACCTTTAGAGAGGCAAGAGGAGAGCTAGGCTGAGCATTGTAAGGCGTTGGAGATGTATTCGCTCCTTGACGAAGCAATATAGAAGCAGAGACCGAGAGAGGTTGAGTCGCCGCCGTTGCACGGTCATACACGGACGATGGCGAAGTGGCACGCGGAGTCGTCGAGTAAGAACGCACATCATCTAGGTCCATCTCGCGAGCAGGGGTGACTGGACGGGGCATGCCGGGTATGTAACCTGGAACGCGCGGCACAGGCGACGTCGAACCTCCTGCGCGGTACGGAGATGGTGAACGGTGAGCACCAGCAGAGCCTGGCCTAGCCACGTCAGCTACCCAGTTCATGGCTGAAGACTCGTTGGCCTCATCAACAATCGTCTTGGGCAAGTTAAAATCATCCTGCATTGTCACAAAATGAAAGGTTAATATGCAAGTAATAGACATGAGGCACAGACAGACAACGCATAGCACGCACGTCATCACTGGATACAGCAGATGGGTTGTTTGCTTCCGTCACAGGCGCTGCTCCGCTCTGCTGCATGGTGGTGGAAGTTCGTGGGACGAGCACCTGATCATCAGCCTCCTCCTCTAATTCTCTAATGGCCTCCTCTAACGACATTGATATACGCTTCAATTGCCCATTTGTTAGTGGCTTGCTGAGGCGTAAGGACGATGATCGTGGAAGATGCCCTATGCCGTCCTCTAATGGTGAGGCATGTGACAACACGGTAGATCGAGTATGTGTTGTAGAACTTGGGCTCGAAGATGTGCTGACCGTCAACGTATTGTTGTCGGGAGTAACAGGTCGAACTTGCCCGTCCGTGTACGAATCGATTAGCGCGTTCGCGATGCTTCCCGTCGTAGACTCACTCGGCGTAGAAGAGAGTCCGCTACGATTACTATTAATTGTCCTATTCGATGACTTCCGCATATATTGCATGTCTCTGAATTGCCCTGCGAACATATTGTTGCTATGACGTTTACTAGATCGACCTGACATAGGTCCAACGGAAAAATCATAGCCAACACTGGACGACATGGTCGCCGTAGACTGGGATGACTGTCGCACAGTCGAAGACGCGGATGACGATGCAAACTCACCAGAAGAAATGCTCACAGACGAGGGATTTGTCCTCATGAAAGACCCAACGTTGTCACTACCAATGGTAGTCTTAGAGCTCGTTCCTCCTGAACTGGAACTGTGTGGTCGTAATCGGCTCAGCATGTCAAGTATCATGTCTTCTTCCTCTTCCGAGACTTGGTTTTCAGCACCTTCAGCTCTCTGTTGGGCAAATCGGTTCCTCAAGTCGTCTAAGGTCAATGCGTTCCCAGCAGTCGAACGTAATAACGTGAATCTTTTGGTCAGACTTCATGGCACGAAACGAGAATGAGCACGAGGGTAAATCAGCTGACGGACATAGCACGGCTGAACACGCACTCGGGTAAAATCAGAGAAGTCCGGAAATCACTTGCAGGAGGTAATTCTGGCAATTCTGGAGGCGGATATACATGCACTTGCTGGGTAACGACTGGCAGCAGGACGGAAGATGAACTCGATACAGCAGCGTAGCCCGCAGTAGGCGGCTCGCCGCGCTTGGCGTCGGACTTTTTCCTGGGACACACCAATAGATACAACGGAGAATAGAGAAGAGATTAACGGTTGGGGAGTGTACGCCAGGTATAGATATCACTCACCGGAAACGGTGCATGATGACTGGCGTTCTCCTTCGTATAAGAAAACCTCGCCCAAACCACGTTTAGCTGATCAAGAGTTTTACAGGCGGCGGCACGAAAGCCCACACCGAAAACGCGTGTAGTAAGGGTGCGGCGGAACTGAGCTGGACTGAACAGAGTTAGAGTGTCGAGGATGGGCGACTTGAGAACGTGGTAGACGCGAGCCTGAGGGGTGGCTGACGAGCTTATTTAGAGAGAAAACATATAAGTCTTTGAAAGGAGCGGAAGTCGCAGTGTTTTTTTTTCCTGTACAGACTGACGAAGATGATAATGAAGAGACGACGAATAACTGCAATATTTGCGACAAAAAGCAGAGAACAAGAACAGCCAGTACTAGTGATCGTCACCGCGAAATGCTGCTCGTCTTGAAAACGTGCTAGTAGTCACAAACAACAGCAAATGGCCCTTTTTATTTTATTAAATTTTGGTAAAAGAGAGTTATTCATTTCTTTACTACTATAGTCAGGTTTTATTATATCATACATATACAACCCGATTCGCTCATTCATCAGCTCAAGCTTGTTTTGCATACCTGTGTGCACAAAAAGCGTGAGTGAGGTGGGATCCACACTAGGCTAGTTGACGCACTTTAAAGTCCATTCCTGAGCGGTGGCATAGAATACAGTTGGATTATCTCGTAGTATCTGTTAGAAACGTCAGTTATAACAAGGATCCAAGTCAGCCTTTATTAGGGGGACCCCACCTGCGCGATCTCAGGCACATAAGGATCTTCAGCTTTCGGGTTATCCAGCTTATCCCGTATAGCAAGGAGCACTTCAGTAAATAGATGGTTAATGAACAGCCCTTCAGATAATAGACACCTTTAGTGAAATCAGTTACCTGATCTAAACGTCATGGCTGGTTTCCACTGATCATGGCATGACCGTCAATTCTACAGGCAGAGGAGTGAAAGAAATAAGACGAACCTCATCGCGGAGTATAGCAAGACACACTTCGCCTCGGTCGTTTATACCGGGATGGTAGATTCGTGTAGTAAACTTGAACTGGAACCAATTAATTCATCGTCAAAAAACTATACACTCAAGCATACCTTAGGAGCGGTGAAAGGAAAATTATCCGGGAATTCTACCTCGAATTTGAATGTACCTCCTTCGTACGGGCTTCCTGCCTTTTAAATGAAACCGTATACATGTGTGTGATTATAACTTAAAGAGCATCGTACCTTGCCCACGATTGTCCCTGCCCACTTCTTGATATCACTTTCGTCAACTGGCCCTGCCATTACGTTCTGATTTGAGCTATGAGAAATTGACTCAGGATGAAGAAAAAAAAATCCGCTACCTCGATCCGGNTTTTTTTCTTGAAAGAGCTCAGTCAATTCCTATAGAATGAATAGGTTGAATACTAAGGACTCCGAGGCCTTAGTGTCAAATGTGAAGTTAATCTGATATACCTTGTTGATGCGTCTGAAACGGAGCTCATCAGAAAGGCTATGAAGGAGAAGGTATAAAATGTAGGACCTGGCTGCTTTGTCTGCCATGTTATGGTATACTAAGTGTATGATGGTAAGGATACGAATAGGCTACGAGCTTGCAGCTTGCGTTGAACATTGCTTGCATTTGAACATTGCATAACGCGCCACCGTGCATGTGATACGTCTTACCGCACGTTACATTTAATTGTATTATTTTAATATTTATCTCTACTTATTCCTCAAGTCAAGAATGCTCTCTAGAGAGGCGTCGTCGCCTCCTGACAATTCTGCTGCATCTACACCAGCCCCTCTCACGTATAGCAATACTCCACCACCTTACAATCGCAAGAGAAAGCATGCCGCCATCAGTGGGGCGACCACCGCAACAGCCTCCTCGCCCGCGCCTTCCGAGCCAGGCTTCGCTGGCGTACAACCTTCGGAGGACAGCGGCGTCGTCGCTGCTAATGTGCACGCTTCAGCAAGCCGACCACGTTTGACCGTCTCGCGTGGCCCGGTTTTCGTCCCTGTCAGCGAAGACTCAATATACCACTCAACCGACCAGATCGCGATCAACCGCCAGGGCTTCCGGTACGTGCCTGCAGGACTGGCTGAACCTGGTTCAAAAATACCCTACCGTACTATCGAAAGCAGATCGCCTGGCTACGTGCGCGTAAGCTGGGAGGACCGCAGCCCGTTCGTGAAAGTGACAACAGACGGCCTCGGACTCTGCGGTGAGAAAGGCTACAGAAGCGCGCGTCTGAACGTACCCGTGCGTGAAGGGAAGTGGTACATAGAGATAAAAATTGAACGTGGAGGAGGTCAACGACCGTCTGACGATTCTGCAAAAGAAGGTGCTCATGTTCGACTTGGATGGGGAAGGCGGGAGGCCATGCTTAACTGTCCTGTTGGCTTGGATGGGTATAGTTATGGCTATTTAGACAAGAATGGCCATCGAATCACACTATCAAGACCTCGCCCTTACGGCCAACCATTCGGCTCAGGGGATGTCATTGGCATGTACATATCTCTTCCTCCCAAACGCAAGCCAAAAGCAAACGACCCTTATGATCCAGCACACGTCAGGCGGGAACGAATTGCCATTGACTTCAAAGGACAAGAATATTTTGAGTCTGTAGAATATCCCCAGTCGAAGGAGATGATCGCGTTAATGGACTCTATTACAAACAAATCTAAGGATACCGCTTCCGTGCCATCCTCAACCAAGAAATCTGCTACTGTGAAGAATGTTCCTGAACGAGGCCGAGGGATTAAGCCCGTCGCGGTGCCCGCAGCTCTACAGCCCTTGCCTGTTCTGCGTGGTTCGCACATCGCATTCTTTGTCAATGGTGTTGCACAAGGAATCGCATTTAGTGAACTGTATGACTATCTGCAGTTGCGAACAGTACCGTCTGCACGAAAGGACCGCAGTCGGCGCCGCGCCCGCGAGGGCCTTGTCGAACACACAGAGAATCCCTTCGACGACGGTTGGCTCGGATACTATCCGGTTATCTCTTTGTTCAATGGCGCGAGAGTTCGCGTTAATGCTGGTCCGGACTTTGAATTTTCACCACCTGCTGATATCGAAGGGACGCTCGCGGGTGATCCAGAGTCAGCAGATACGAAGACGCGCACGTGGCGTCCTCTGTGTGAACGCTACTCAGAATTTATGGACGAGCAGTGGGGGCTGGATGCCATAGAGGAAGCCGAGGCGCAATTGAAGACTGTGCAACAAGAAAAGAAGGAGGAGAAAAAGGAACAAAAGAAGTCCGATCAACCCTCACAGAGCCGTTTGACTCAGCATTCACGAAATCCTAAGCTTCCGCCACAGCCAAAAGCACTTCTGGAAGTTAAGGCCTCTCCTGTACCTGCATCGTCCCCAGTGCCGACGGCATCCTCGAGTTCACTCTTATATCAACCGCTGCCGCAGCCCGAAGCACAACCTCTCACTCAGGAGCTGACAGAAGCGGAAAAGAAGATTCAGCAACGACGCGAGCGCAAGCGTGAGCTCGAGAGAGCTCGACGTGCAAAACAAAGGGAAGAGAAGTTGCGTCTGAAACAGCTTGAGGAAGAGAAACTTCAAGCTTCAGTTACTTCTGCTGCAGTCGCCTCCAACTTGACCGAAGCTAGACTTCTTCCTGTTATCATGGGGGGTTCTTTGATTAACATAGCGGAGCAGCCCCCAACGCTGACATCAGAATCTAATGTAGAGCAGGATTTGCATTAGCGCCTATCTGACATTTGATAGTAAAACTATACTCTGAAAAAGTACATGACAGCAGTGTTAATACATACTTCAAGTCCTTTTTGACTCTTCGTCCTGGTTACACCTAGGGATAGACTAAGTGCTACAGTATATCTTACCATTATAAATAAATGTGCGAAGATTAGCGGGAAACAAAAATGTGGAGTACAGTCAGTCTGATCGATAAAATTGCCCGTCATTGCCACCGCGGCGGAGGTGCCTTGATGATATATCTACAAATTGACATGAGCCATATCTACTTGTTGTGAGAACAAAGTACTCACCCAACGGTAGTTCCGTACCCTTTCTCCTTCTCCACACGGATATCAAAAACGAGATCGCCAGTACTAGCATCACAATCCGCAATACAGTAGTTTCTGCGCCCCATTACCACCTTGCTTTTCCCTGTCGATCCATCCGTATCGCGCATGAACACAGGCACCTAAACAGAAGTTAGTCGCCATCTCTTCCAGCGATTAGAGAAGTATAGGTTCACCATAGTCTCGTCAGTATCTGCGAAATGGAGAGTCTGATGAGTCTTCGAGGCGCGGTTCGTTACCAGCGTAATAACAGCGTTGGGTGGACTACATTTGTTGGTCAAGCAATTAGATTGTACAAGAACTTTTTCGGAGTAAAACTTACGGAGTATTGACAATAGCGCCTAGTGATATATACGGTTAAAGATAAAGAAAGAACTGATCAACAGGAAAATATACTTGTTACGACATTTAACATAAACCTGTGGTCAATCATAGGATCGATGTCATTCGCCTTCTTCTCTCTGACCAATGTTTTGAAAAGCCCTACAGCCGCGCAGTGCACATCACCGGATAAAAACGTTACTCTGGTATGTGTTTTCTGCGCAAACTCTTGCAATTTAAGAACAAAGTCGTTCCTCTCGACCTTGGAGCGTTATTAATCAGCAATGCGACGTAGCGGCAAAACAGTGACGTAGGAAATACCTTGTGTCCCTTAGAAGTCCAGTGATCATTCTGACGTTCATCGTATCAATTGATCTCATACTATTAAATATTTCAGGACTCACAAGATCATCCAGCAATTCCGCATCCGCATTATATTTATTGACGAACCCGCTAACTTTCGTAGAACCTCGTTTACCCATAGCGACCAACGGGTTAAACTTAGATTCGAGGATAGATTCGAGGAAGTTCATACGCGGATAGGCAATTGGAATTCCTAAATATAACCACTTATTTCAGTCCCAACAGTGGTCGCGGCAAGCATTCCGTGAGCTCACCAAGCTGAATGACAAGATGCCGCACTTGTGAAGGAAGACGATAGATCTTCTGGAATACCTTGTCATACTCATAAGGACTGCAGACTTGATCCTTACGCCGCTCGGCTCTGAAAACAAGCGGGAAACATTGTTTAAACCTGGTAATCAGTATCAGTTTGGTCAATGAGCAAACCTGCAGTCTAAGAGTAACATCGAACAATTCGGCCCGAGATACGTGAGGAACGAATGAGAAGGAAACGGGACATATGGACCGCGTTGTCCGATGATTATGGACTTATTGGAATGAGCCCCGGGTCGATCGTCGATTCCATCCACATCAACTGCAAATAATGATATACATGAGCGACGTCGATGTTTACCAGAGCGCTGAGTAATAAAATACAGATTACAGACCATTAATGAAGCATTGGAATAATAGGAAAAAGAAATAGCCGCGGGATCCGATTCTATTAAAATCAGNAAAAAGTCAACAGCTTCGCAATATATTTAAGCTTACGTGCTGAAGACAGAAGATAGCTGGAGGTCATCGGGATCTTTATGGAATATCTTCAATCAAATAAATCGAGACTGTAATGTATGGATGTGCTTACAGCTTCCGAATCCGTCGATCTGAGAATGCAAACAATCAGATTATAATAAACGAACAAAACACTGCCTTACCAGGTCTATAAAAGCAAAAGCGTACATAAATATGGCTTCGAAAGAGGTGCCCATATACTATGCACTCACCATGATCATCTAAAATACAAGCATGAGTCGTTAATATGACATATCTTGCACGCCTTAGAGGCTTACCTGCCATGTTTAACATGGGGCTACAAAGAGAAACGTCAGTGACGTAGAAACTTTTGAGAAGTCCTAGAACTCGTACATTGATGCTGTTGCCCGTGCAAATGCACCGCTCTGAAAAATGTGACAATAATGGCTGAAATAAAAGCGGTCGATGGCGGTCCTCATCTCAAGCGTAATTTGATATTTCAATTTTTGATCCGGCTTTGAAAGATGTAACCACTCTTGCATTTCAGGCTCTCTGATCAAGCTTCGGTGATAGCTGAGAACGTAGGCAAAAAGTGCTACTTTTAGACTTACCCGTCACAGTAGATCTGGTCTCCGCCGCCGACAAGCACATGGAAGGGATTTTGGTCATGTTTGTTCAACACTACAGGGTATATTGTGTCAGAGTCAAGCTTGATCGACATTTCGGAGAAGGCTTTACAATCTGCCCAAACTGGATCATAACCATTTTCAAAGCCAGGCCCTCGAAAATCGTCCGAATTGACGCCTGCTGAGAATCCATTACACTGAGAAGATAGTTTCTGTCAACTTAAGCCTTAGAATTTTATAATGTACGATAGTTACAGAGTAAGCAGCCCATCTCATATTTTGATTTCTTCCAGGCACGTAAAACTCAAGGGTTTGTCCATTATTGACCGTATACCTAGCATGAAAATTAGATAGATTTCGCCATGAACATTAAATGAGACACGATAAGCGTACCTGACACACATTTCATTCTGGCCGAGAGGAAGTGTAATTGTAAACTTCCAGAATGTGAAAGTGCTAATCATTATTCTAAATCAGCTGTCGGAACTTTGATGTTTGAGTATAGACACGCACTGTCCTCTCTGATTTTCATACACCCATATTTCGCGACCCAGAACACTTTCACTACGAGAAGTGCTGCTACGAAAGGAGGAATTCGTGTCCAGAAGAGCAGCACATGAATGGGGATCCGCAGGGTAAGGTCCTAACTCGGAGGGCCTTTCCCTAGTGGCACGAGAGGTAGATCTGCGCACTTCACTTGCTACAAGTGGATCCCATTCATACGTGAGTGTCGGGTGAGGATCATAAATAGACGTTGCATCCGACGCTTTCCAGTTGTGTGAGCATAATTCGGAACTCATTAAATGATTCGACGAACTCACAGACGATTAAGCACGCCCCATGCCAGATGCATTGCTCGTCAACAGTGTCGTAACGGAGAAGAGGACCAACCATTAATTGTAAATACGGGTTCATGCGTACAGCACGTAAGTATTGGGACCTTTCTACAGCAGTCAGTGAATGCTAAGACGCAGCCTATTCTGAGTAAGACCTTTCAATGGCACTTAATCCAGCCAAGGAACCGCCAGGAGTATATGAGCTTGGGACGGATGCTTGATGGGACACTCTTCCACCAAATGTTGGTTGAGTAACATAGGCGCCATTTGGGTTGGTGTAATATGGAAGTCCGTCTTTGGAAGGCGGGGTAGGAGGGCCACTCCTGGGATAGGGAGGAAGTTCAGGAAGTTCAGGCGATGGGAACCCAGGAACTTGAAGACGCGGGGGCTGAGTTGGTGGTGTACTTCTGTTGAGACCACCATTGTCTCCGTCGCTGATTGGGTGTACTTGCTCAACGGGTTCGTAATGTCCATCGGGACCTCTTTGAGGGTTTTCATAGAAACCTGAATTCTATACAGATGGTCAGCAACTTCCTGATATTCGTACAACTTGGCCCACCCTTTGCGCACGAACGCTTGCTCGCCAACCAGCGTTATCCATGTTGATGAGGGTTATGATCTTGTACGCCGAGTTTGCGAACCCGGACCATTTGTTTACGTGATTTATACCAGTACCAAGAAACCTCGGCCTGTGTCGGCAGAAGGCACACAGCGTAGTACTTGGCTCAAGAACACGCGACGCCTATCAACCCCGGGTCACTGCTAAATTCTCTCACGTATTTATTCAACCATTCATCATAAATCCATAACAGTTCGTCGACCGAGCAAAATGGTAGAATTATAATAGAAAAGGATAGATCAAGAGCATTAACAAACAGTTAACCAGAATGCTCTACGATTGCTGTTACGAGTTTTCCGTCCTTGATAGTCGTCCTCAGCATTTCCGGCACAGCCCTCTCCACATACACTCCCTCCTCCTCCCCTTCGACCGGAAGACTCACGTTGATAGAACTGCATTTCGCCGTCGTGATTTCAACAGCTAGACACTCCTTCGAAAGGTAAATTTGACCCAAATCCGTCGAGTCTAGTTGAATAGTAGGAGCAGTTCCAGTGATCTGCAGTGCAAACGAAGGCGAATTCGTCACAGAGATGGAAGCTATGACCGAATGCATGAGCACAGAAGTCTTGATGCAATTGACTGAGATATAAATTAGTCGGTATGTGCTTCCACGGATATGTAAACTTCACCGAGCGTCACCGCGTTAACCTTTCCCTTGATCTGCACAGTCGAATTTTTGCAACCGAACAAATTGACGGACTGATTAATTTCAGTATTCTCTACGACAAGCCCGGATTCATTCTCTTGATATTCCTGTGGAAACGTCAGTAAATAGAATTCTTCGCAGTGACTGCCTACATACAATAATCCATTTCGTGCCTTCTAATACAAATTTAGCAGGCTTCTTTCCGGTCAGAGCAACGGGCTTCGATGGCTTGATCGGCTTCTTCAATGTAGAGATTTCATTCCCGGGTAACGTGCTCGCCGCACGAAGGTTCGGGTTCTTGTGGGTCATTTCGGACTTGTCGACTTTACGTAGATTCTTTGCTACATCATCGCCACGGTTAAGATCTGCGAAAATAGCGCCTAGTCCGCTGCTAGCAGGTTTAAATGCGCCCGCAGTTGCAGGGGATGGAGGTGGGGGAGGTACCCCAGGCGATGCGGCAGTGCTAGAGTACTGGCTCAGAGACACTCCCTGTGTAGTATCCTGAGAGTCTGTCAACAACTAGCTAATAATTACATACGAACCTTAGGATTCCAAGCTAGTCCTGTCGTGTGGAATTCCATAACGTACTTGCGCTGCTCCTCCAGCAGAGAAATCCAGGCCCGTACCCACTCAACGTGCTTCGCATCCCTAAAGAAGATCTTCAGTCAAGCTCACCTGAATGATTCATGCTTGCTCACTTGTCCTTGAATTCCTTTATGACTTTATTGCCATAAAACTCAGCAGACTCCTTCATTTGAGCAACATGAGGACCTGGTTTAGGTTCCTGAGAATTGAACTTTAGAGAACCAACATTTTATTACAAATGGGAGTCCTTTACATACAACTTCAATCCAGCCAACACTTGGTATGCCTTCTGCGATGACTTGCAAATGGTTGAACCAGACGCGTTCCTTTCGATTCTTCTCCGGGACCTGTAAGACCGTCATCACATCCTTGCGAAGCGGTTCCAACAGCACGTTGACTGCCTTCGCATCTGGCTTGATGCAAGCAGATGCTGTGAGGATCGCTAGTCGCAGAGATTTGAACGCGCTTTCGACACAGCCGACCTAATACGCGTCTCGTTAGAATTTGCGCTCAACACAATTACGTGTGAAACCGAAAAATGACGTGTCGCAGACCTGCTCAATTACGACCGGAGAAGCAAAGGATTTTGTCAGATCCACGAACACCTTCAGCTTTGTGCTGATGATATTCTCGTCGAACGCTTCGACACTTTCAGGCACTTCAGTCATCTGTGCAACGGCAGGTGGGGGAGGAGGAGGCGGGGGTGCTGTTGGAGGGGCACTAAAGCTATTAGACGGGCCTTTATCGCCAGGCAAATCATCACGTTTTGGCACCGTGCTGCTTGCCTGAGCAATCGTTAGATCTTCGAGACGAGAAGTAGCAGCCTCTAGCCTAAGTTAACAATCGAGGAAAGCATCAGGCCACGAGGACTCGAGAAGGAAATCATTGACTTGCCGTTTAATGATCGTGGCAAGTGAGTGCAAGCCTCCTTGAGACATTATGACAAGTCCTCTACAACACGAGTGAAAGAGGTTTGAAAACACCCAATTCTAACTAACACTCCTAGGCAACTACTCCAGAAATATATATATTTCGAAGCACGTGGGAAAGCAAAGTACTCCCCACCCTAAAAAGGAAGGCCGTGCACGACGCCGGCCTGTGGCCTCTCAGAACTTTTGTACGTTGTACTCCTTGTAGCACATAAAGACGTTTCTATATGCAAAGTTGGCACTCATAGATAATGGTAGAATAGCCAGAATTTTGTTTTGAGTGGTGTAACCTTCCCTTTTAGGGTGGAGCGTAAAATTTTAAACACTTCCACTTCCACTTCCACTTCAATCATCGCCATTATATATATAAAGCATTCACATTTGTCATTTTAGCTACAAAATCTTCCGAATCAGATCTATACCGAATAGTCATTTTAATCAATGGAAGTAATTAGTCGCATGTGGTTTGACGACGAGCCATGCCTCATCAAGTGCCTTTAAAACCTCGTCGGCTAACGTAAACAAATTGACTTCAGTAATCTGATTTAAAAAATCCACGCGAATGCGCGACTCACGCAGAGGTCCTTTCTCAAGATCGACGAGATTCTAGGATTTCAGGATTAACGAAAGTTTTATAATAATAAAACTAAGACTTGTTTTCACTGACCTGTTCGATGTGATTGAGGCTAGAAGCACCAATCAGAATGGAGTCACCGAACTCCCGCTTCATAAGACTGTGATGGGTGACCCAGCGCAGGGCAACTTCCGCCATGGTAAACCCAGCCTCTTCAGAGGCCTTTCGGATTATTTCGAGAGCTTTAAAGTAAGGCTCATTCCAATATCTATCTTTCATTCAGACTCGTCGCAAGCTCTTCTGTCTTTCGAGTACTTGCCTCTTTCTATAGTTCTATAGTACAACGCACAGGGAAGGTCATCAGAACACTTAGTGGTAAAAACTGTGATTTACAAAGCTACCTGTCCTTGGACCTTGCTAGGATCGAATCGAGCGCCTGCCTCAACCTCTTCGGTGGGTTGACTGTATCGACCCGTAAAGAAGCCGCCGCCGACTGATGAAATATGTATTTAAAAGTGCCGCACATATATACAAAAAGGCGCACGCACGAGGATTGAATTCATAAAAACTTATACCGAACTTTCTCATACAGGGGAATAGTTCTGGTTCGACATTTCTGTTATTTATGGATGCCAACGCGATTGATAAATCCAGACCTGAATCAAATCTAAATCAAACCAAGTACCTGTGTATCGCATTGTATATTCCCTGATAAGCCGTAGGCTGTATGTAGCCTCTTTCCCTGCAAACAGTCACAATTTCCGCAACCTCCCAACTACGAAATTTAGGATTGCTAGTAATAGATCAGAGTAACGACTTACGCAGCGAAGTTGCTGATACCAAATCGCTTGAAATAACTGCGTGTTAATGTAGATCGTCAGATATTAGAAGTAAGAAACTATTGAATTTACTCGCCCTTCGTTGTAGAGGTCGTTAATAGCTTTCATGGTCACATCATAAGATGTGGTCCGATCAGGTCCGTGCAGATACCACATTTCGAGCTTGCTGGATAAACCAGTGAGAAACTTACAGCGGTATATTATGGGCAACTGACTCTGTGTTGAGCGCTTTGAGCTGGATTTGAAGATACTTGCGCAAATCCTTTAAACGATTGATTGATTAGTATGCATTCACACTGTCGAGAAGATACATGTACCTCGGGTCCATGAGAAATAAGCTCTCTACCAGGTACTTGCAGCCTTGTGTTCGACTTAAAATATAACATGAGTTCTGGAATAGAATACTTTTATCGAAACAATGCATACTGCATTCGGGTAGAGTTTTGTGTCCATCTTCAAGCCTCTCTTCTGCCAGTTTATCTTTCCAAGGTACTCTTCGCTCGTTCCTCCACAGTATGTGCGAGCAGTGTCGATCTGATTGAGAGGATACTATTAGTATACACAAACTACTTGTTCATCAAATTTTACGGAAAACCAGTCACCTCGTAGTGACCATGCGCCTGAAAGACATCAAGGATGGCTTCGATGTCCTTCAAATCATGGACTCGAGCGCCTTCTTTACCAGCCTCTCCAAACGTCATAGCTCCCTTTCCGTTGAGAGACTTATGAGAACAGTACGTAGAGATGAAATGCTGCTAAAGTTCACCATGACAATATTGAGAGGACTTTTCTGTTTAGCAGCCATTTGTGCGTGTTGTTGGTGGTTAGATAAACCTAGGGACGAAGCGTGTCGTGTGTCCTCTGCTTTTATATAGTTTCTCCGCTGTTACATTATATGCTATCATGGACTCGCGTGCCGAACCCAATATTAACTGACGCAATAGACGTTGCCGAAAGATGATCGCCGGTCCGTCCAAATTTAGCGCTCATCATCGTAAACAAACGTAAACTTTCACTAATACTAATATTCATTCATATACATGCTATAGACATTACCAGTACTGAGGCCCAAAAATCCGCCTGAGAATACTTCATATGTAATTTATCTTTTTGAATTCGATAATCATTGTTATTCACTACAAATATTCATACCATGTCATACCAAGTCATAATTACGGATGAATAGCATTTTCTCTATATTCAATGGAAGTAGTTTGCCGAATACGGCTTGACGACGAGCCATGCCTCATCGAGTGCCTTTACAACCTCGTCGGCTAGTGTGAATGTATGCTCTTTAGTAACCAGAACAATCGATGCAGATGTGTGGCTCACGAAGTGGTCCTTTTTCTAGGTCGACGAGATTCTGGGATTACAGGATTTATAAAAGAATATTTATGACAATCACACAGAGAATTAATGTTCACTGACTTGTTCGATGTGATTGAGGCTAGAAGCACCAATCAGTATGGAGTCACCGAACTCCCGCTTCATAAGACTGTGATGGGTGACCCAACGTAGGGCAACTTCAGCCATGGTCAACCCAGCTTTCTCGGAAGCATTGCGGATTATCTCGAGAGCCTTAAAATGAGGCTCATTCCAGTATCTATACTTCTTTAGTATGAATCTTCGCAACTTCGTCTCCTATTCAAGTGCTTACCTCTTTCTGTAGCCCTAGAGACGTGCAATAAAGGTCATCAAAACATTCGATGGTAAAAACTGCGATCTACAAAGTTACCTGTCCTTGAAACTTGGTAGGATCGAACCGAGTACCTTCTTCAACATAGTCTGTGCTTTTACTGTAGCGGCCCGTAAAAAAACCACCGCCGACTAGCACATAGTATTCAGAAATGCCGCACAAACACAAAAAATATACTCACGAGGATTGAACTCATAGAAACTGATACCGAATTTTCTCATACAGGGGAATAACTCGGATTCGACATTTCTGTTAATCCACACAATGTTAACTCCTTTACTGAATTCAATAAGATCAATTACCTGTGGATCGCATTATATAATCCCTGGTAAGCCGTGGGCTGTATGTAACCTCTTTCTCTACAGATTGTCACAATTTCGGCGACTTCCCATCTGCAGAAATGAATTGCTAGATATTTTGATTCAGAGAAACAAGACTCACGCAGTGAAGTTGCTGATCCCAAATCGTTTGAAGTAACTGGGAACCGACAAGAATCGTCAGCCTCGATGGTCGGAATCCTCGATGGATTCACTTGCCCTTCATTATAAAGATCATTAACAGCTTTCATGGTCACTTCATATGGCGTTGTCCGGTCAGGTCCGTGCAGGTACCACATTTCAAGTTTGCTACAGAAATCAGTGAGAATTTATCAGTGAAAGAGGGGGGACAGCCTGAGCCTACTCTGTATTCAGGGCCTTGAGCTGGATCTGTAGATATTTACGCAAATCCTTGAGACAGCAGAGTGTTGGATACACGTTGGCACTACAAAAAAAAACACATAGAGATACCTCTGGTTTATGGGTAACGATATCTGCCCTAGGTTTCTGTAGCCCAGGATATACCTTAATGTGGCGCCAAGTAAGTGTTGAGATGGACTCTTATGAAAGGGAATACATACCGTATCCGGGTAAAGCTTCGTGTCCATTTTTAAGCCCCTAGATTGCCAGCCTATCTTTCCAAGGTATTCTTCACTTGTTCCTTCGCTGTATGTGCGAGAAGTGTCAATCTGATTGGGAAATTATAAGCGACAGCAAGTTCCTGTCTCTTAAATGATGAAAACTGATCACCTCGTAATGACCGTGTGCCTGGAAGACATCGAGAATGGCCTCGACGTCCTTCAAATTATGGACTCGAGCACCAGCTTTACCAGCCTCTCCGAACGTCATGGCTCCCTTTCCGTAGAGAACATGTGAGAATAGCTCGAAGGAAAGAGCGCTACTGAAATTCACCATGACAATGTTGAGAGGACTTCTCTGTTCAACAGCCATTGCGTTACTGAATGCAGGAGCTACGGATAGGTTGCTGGATGGTCAGGAGCAGCCTGGGGAACCAACGTAGTCGTTTTATAGTATTAGTATTATTAGTATTCAAGGTATGACACACGTCGGCACCCTCGGCACCCACCACGCATATGCACGGCATCCCACCGTGCAATCGTCGTTGCCGTTGCCGAGAGCTCCATGATCGCCGTTTCCAAATTTAGCGGTCCAAGNAAAAAAGGTTGCGCTTTCAAGATGCTGCTTCTGCCAAATTTACAGTAGTTATGGCCACTGCAACGACAACACTTCCTCTATTCTGGCACTTGTCGTCGGCTGATAAGAGCGCACGTATAGATGCATCTGTCAAGCTCGTCTCCGCGCTTCAACTTTTCCAAGATAACTTTATAGCGGAAGCAAGGCAGGAGGACGACGAAGACGACAACAAGGATAATGAGGCCGAAAATGATGAGGAATACGAGCTGTTCTCTTCCAAGCTGGATACAGGGAATGCGGCAGATGTTGCTTATGCCATTCGACGTCTTATTCGCGGTCTAGCAAGTCCTCGAGAAAGCAGTAGACTCGGTTTTGCAGTTGCCTTGACGGAGGTGCGTCTAATAGACTTCAGGCGACAATTTTTCTCATCATTTCTTCTAGCTCCTCTCACGCATAGATACTGTCTCATGTCAACAGGTATTGGTTTTGCTCAGGACTGCTTCGCAGACTATGAGTAACATGTCCGGCCAAGAGGAGCGAGACATGCTCTTTGCCAGGCTTTTTGGGCTGAAGTCCATTATCCAATCTGGCCTTTTATTCCGCGAAAAACCTCTTAGAATGTCATCCACAAGCTCTGGCTCCCTCAAGGCGTACGAGATCTTCGTGTCAGAGTTGCTTGCACTCGGAGAGAAGAAATCATGGCTACGCGAGAGTTGTTGGTGGACTTTGATTTCGGCTGTTGATGCTTTAGATGTATCAAGTGTTCCGTGGAAAAAGGAGGCATTTGACATGCTCTTCGATCGCGTTTTTGTCAGCAATAAAGCATGGAGTCCTGAAAAAGTTGCTCTCACGCTGAAACTACAGAAGACTCAGCCTAGTGCAGACTGGAAGGCTTTCTGTGGATCATATTTCAAGAATGCGGACATCTTGACTTCAACGAATTTGCTTTCTTTAGGGCGAATTCTGAAGGTATCTTCCAACCTGTTTCTTTGATGCTTGGGCGCTGACAGACCTTTTATGCAGGATTCGAACTCAGACGATGAAGATGAAGAATCTAAGCACTCAGCTGGTCCTTGGAAACCCCAATTACATTTTGTCTGGGATGTAATTTTCGACAATCTACTTGCTACAGACAGCTCCTCTGTGTCATCAGGCAATTTCCAGGATTTCTACCTAGTAGTCGTCGACGGTATGTCTTCTAGCATTTATAGTGTCATTTATTTAGCGATTGTATTTTCAGAATCACNTTTTTTCCGCTTCATCGTCACCTCAGCGCAAGTTCTGGGGATTTCAGGTTTTTCAAAAGGCTCTTCACCGCCTGCCGCCTGCAAAGCTGTCACTGCTATTTACAAAGAACTTTATGCGATCATGGATCAACCAACTCTCCAAAAATGACAGATATCTACATACAATTGCACGACAAGTGGTAAGTTGTAATGTTTAGCTTAACCATACGTCCACTCATAATGGAATCGCCTTGTAGGCTTCGGATGTCCAGGAAATCGTCGAAAAAGATCCTAAAGCTGGATTCACATTGGTACTGCAGCTAACCGGGACAAATGGTAGCTTCCACTTTGACCGTATCACGAAGACGAGGACCGTCGAGACTATTCTCGCAAAAATGGACAGCGATGGTATCAATGAGTACATCGACTATCTGCTGAAGCAAATTAATGGAGGAGAAGAGAATGATTCGTGAGTTAGCTCCCCCTTAGACTCTGGTCATCTCTAATAGATCTAGCAGATTGACTTCTGTGGGTGCCCGAAGGATCTGGATCATTGAGCAAATGACAGCTCTCATTCGGAAGCGCTCAATCCCCAAGAATGACGAAAGCATCCGATTAGTCCTTGACTGGCTCACAACTCATGCTTTCTTTACTGTCCGCAAAAAATCTTCTAAGAGCTCAAATCTCGCTGTAAGTCTTCTGTTCCCGATGGTTTCTATTTTTGTATGCTAACATCTTTCCAGCTTCGTATAGTACCCAACCCGCCTCTATCCGAAGAATTGCATAATTTGTGTAAGGCAAGATTGCAGGCATGTCTTGCAGATCTCGCATCTCTTTCTTCATCCATGGAGNAAAAAAGGTGACGCTAAGCCTGCCAAGGTCAATGGCGTTGCCGCGGATGGCGATTTCTGGATATCAAAACTTCTCAAACTTCTTGTCGAACTTGAAAAGGACACTAAACATACGACAGCAGTCCATAAAATAGAGGAGCAAAAGCTACAGACGAGGAATGAAGCTCTCGCTGCCATAAATAAAATCAAAGTCAGCAAGTTACAAAAGTTTGGAATGATGAACGTTGCTGATTCACAATTTAGACATCACTTGGTGATCGCGATACTGCCAAGGGTGCCGAGCTACTCGTTTGTGCGTTATTGTTTAAATACCTTTGCGACAGTGAGGAGGTAGACAGGGAAACTTTACGTGTAAGAGATGACCTTTCCAACGTTTAATGCTCTTTTCTTAAAAACCCTTTGTCAGGATTGTATTTCTGCTGCTAGCAAACTCTCCATACCTGCAAATGATGAGAAGACGAAGAGAAGACAAGGTGGTGCTGAGGATGACGANGGTCGCGCGCCCATAGATCTGATTGTCGACATCATCATCGGCTTGCTTGACCAATCTAATTCTTTCTCGCGAGCCATCGCCAACCAGTCATTCGCAATGATGACGTCCTTAATGACAGACGACACGGTTGATTTAATCCTCGCGGTAGGTTTATCGGCTTAATTGACAATTTTTTTTCTGACATCTTTTTCAGCAACTCGAAAGGCGGGATCCTTCCCAAGATGTAGATGAGGGCGATGAAGGCGACGAAGAAATTGAAGGAGAAGAGAGCAAACAAGATGATACCGGTGAGGTTAATGATGATAGCGATAGTTTCGAATCTTCCGGAGAAGACGATGACAAAGATATCGAGAAATGGGAAGAAGAGGCCGAAAGCCTTCGTAAAGCTTTACAAGCTGCAATACCCGGTGAGAATATGGAGAATGAGAGTGGTTCGGACGATTCCTCGGATGCGGCGAGCATGGATGACGAGCAGATGATGCAGTTTGACGAGAAGCTAGCAGCAGTGTTCCGGACCAGAGCTGAGGAAGGAAAGAAGGGAAAAGGTTGATGTCGGTTTTCTATCTTCAGCATCTTATTTTTAATGCTTCGCTTTTTCACAGATGTTGGAGCCCAGCGGGAAGCGACATACTTCAAGAACCGAGTCCTCGACCTCGTCGAAGCTTTCATGAAGAAACAGCCCACCAGCAATCTCGTCATGCGCTTCATTCTCCCGCTCGTTGAGATTGTATCTACAGCAAGCTCTGACGAGAAGCAGCTATCTGATAAGGCGAAGAGCATCTTGCGTTCACGGATGGCAAAGACTCGGGATGCACCGGCTGTCGACGCCCCCAAAGCTATCGAATTACTAGAATCTTTACACCAGCGTGCCCGGAAGGCGCATAATTCGGACGTCGTGGCGACAATAAGCTTGTGCAGTCTATTTGTCATGAAAGCTCTGTCTACCATCGACAAACTGGCGCTTGCTGTGCGTATTTATAAGGAATCGTGTACAGATTTCATCACTCGAAAGGCATCAGCGCTGAACCTGGCTTTCATCCTTGATTTTGTACGTCGATATCCTATTCAAGCTTGGAGCATCCGCTCGTCACTGGTGGAGGCAACAGCAAATGCGGTAAATGGATATCGACAGACCCAAGCACTTAATATTATCCAAACCATCTTCATTTCACTTCCTCAGTCTGTAAGGTCTTTTCTCACAGCTCTATATACAACGCTAATCAGTTATCTAGGATTTAAAAAGAGAGGAGGCTATGACGTTCATGTCTCTCGTCTCGAAGACATTTCTAGATGTCATTTCTAGTTCGTGCTCCTCGGACAAGCCAGCGTTGACGACAGCACAGATGAAGGATACTTTAAAATTAGCACTGCAGCTATGCCGTTTCTCGAAACGCTTCGCCAATGATATGGTAACCACGGTGAACATGTGGCAGCCCGAGAGTTGGAGCAAACTGGCGACTGCATTATCATTATCTGAACACTTCAAAGCTTCGACGTCGTTGGCAAAGGCATGCCAGCAGATCGCACATCTCGTGCAGACGATATCACCATCGAGTTCGAAGACTACTGTGACATTGAAAAGGAAGCAGGATGGTGACGCGGAGGACGCGGATGCTACCGAACCTAAATCTAAACCAAAACGAAGGAAAGTACGGAAATTTCCCAAAGCGAGTAAGGGCTAGGTGGTCATTATTGTACTGAAAGCTCGTAGTGTTGTCCATAGTTCTTCCAAGTGCCTCTTCCTGTCCTCTTTGCTGCAAGTTTGTATAGAGCACATCGCTTTGCATGTCTTCCGTGTTCTATATTTTCTTAGCAATTCTGTATCAAAATACGAAAGAACCCATACCGGCTTATTTGGCTACGACTCTGGACCATTCCTTCCATGGTCTCAGCTTGCTTTGAAGCAGTCTCAAGGAGTTGCTCTGGAATACCCGCAAGCCGTGCGCACTCTATTCCGTACGACCTCGATGATATTCCCTTCGCCAGTCGATAGAGGAACGTGATCGCCCTCTTTCCTTCGATTGTAACTTCTTCAGTAAAACCCATATGGAGGTTACTGATTTTGTCAGGAAACTTGCGTTCGGTGGCAACGGCAATCACCGGGTAATGGGTAATGAAAAGCGTCTTGCTTTTTCTAGTCTCTACAAGATACTCAAGTGAAGCTCCTGCAATAGCCATCTGTAGCGGATTGAATTGATGTAATCGAAAATTGGGGAAGAATAACGCACTCCGTCAAATGTAGAACTGCCTCTGCCGAGTTCATCTAGAATGACAAGGCTATTTGGAGTAGCACTATGCAAGATATTGCTGGTCTCAGACATCTCGACCATAAACGTTGAACGACCCCGAGCAAGATTATCCGAAGCTGGACAAATATTAGTAACTTCTATTTAATCCTCACAGTAAGAGGTGCCCCATACCTCCCATGCGAGTAAGGATTGCATCCAATGGGCTCATTCGCACTGAAGATGCAGGCACGTACGATCCAATCTGCGCCATGAGAGCTATTAGAGCGACCATTCGGACAGCCGAGCTCTTTCCACCCATGTTCGGCCCAGTGATAATTTTTGCTTTTGTGTCGGTATCTCCCAAGCACAGGCTATTGGGAAGGAAAGGATCCTTCCTTAAAACTTCGATCATCGGATGCCTTCCATCTGTAATCTCCAATACGTCGCCTTCGACGAATATCGGCTTTACATAGCCATCCTGAGATGCTACCTCTGCCATACTGAACAGGCAATCCACAATAGCCAAGTTATTCACGGCATTTCGTAAAGTGACGTAGTGTTCGTCCATGATCTCAACCAAAAACGTCAGGTATACTTTGTTGGCTTCTACTTCTAACTTCTCTTGATACTGCGCACGTTCTTGTAACTTTTTCTTGCATTCAGGAGTGCGATATCTCCGAGCCGACTTCGTGCTATATTTGACCCTTGAGATGTAAGTAGGGTTATATGTTTTGGACAGAAGACCTGCCTCGTGACAACTTCCCAGGTCAAGGGAATATCTCGACGTTCGTTCTTCTTCACTTCAATAAGATACTTTGTACGATTGAGGGGATAGCGTTTGTCTAAAGTAAAGAGTATGGCACATACCTCGTCTTGATTGATGGTAATATATTGCGCTGCTGGTTTCTTCAAGATCTTTCGTACTGAAACAAATCCTTATAAGGGTACTGTTGGGTTATGGGACTAATACATACTGGTTTTAAGGTGATCTGATAGCTCAGATTCGATGGCCATAATAGCCTATGGTATGATACTTTAGCAAAATAAACAGGACAATTATGTTCGGTCTCACTCACCATTTTCGTATCGTCTACTTCAGGATATTTGCCAGGATCGACCCACAGTCTGTCCCTTTTATCATCCTCTGCCTCTTTCAAGTTGATACAAGACACGATTTTCTTTACAGAGTCTTTCAGCTTCGGGAGGGCGAAAATGATATCATTCAGAACAGGTGATGTAAGGCCGACGTCTTCGGGAGTCTCAAAGAGGTCAAAAGTATCCGCAATCCTGATAAATGCTCTTAAGAGTTTTGCGAGTTCTCTTGGTGTACACTGAAGATATACTCAAGCTATGTTTCATATGCTGTTGAGAGGTACTATACCTTAGAGTACTGGATACGACTCAAACCTCTTGCAAGGTCTACTTCACGCAGAGTTTTGAGAAGTTCACGTAGTCGCATCAGCCGTTCTCTAATGTTGACCGTCTGTGCAGAAAGAATTGCTTCTATGGCATTTACTCTTTCCTTAAGTGCGCTGAGAACAGTCAGATGTGAATAAGGATGCAACCCTTTCCCGCGCTGCGAAACTTTACCTGACATTCACAAGGGGCCGCCCAATCCACGAACGTAATAATCGAGCGCCAAATGTAGTCCTCGTCTTGTTGAGCACCCACATCAATGACCCCTTGACCGTGAAATCGGTTTGGTTACGGTAAATTTCCCTGTTCGAAATGATAATTGATTGATTCAAAGATAGTAAATGAATACTTACAGGTTTGACAGTGTATTTGCATTTAACAGCATATGCTGCCGCTGGGTAAATTTCGCGAAAAACTGTGTCTGTGTCAAGATATCGGCTAGACCGAAAGAGCTCAAGTAGTCGACGCTATGGGCAAGTACAATAGAAACGTTTCGAGGTAGATCTGAGATCGCAGCCAAGAGTTTCCCTGACTTGAAGTTCTCGGACGCTTTTTTCGTGTTCTTCTGAGCATAAAATATTTTGAGTTTCTGAAATGCCTCAGTATAATTGAGTTCTTCTTTGTAACGTTCTAAACGAATTCTGTCACGCGCAGACTCATTTGACAAGGTTTCTCTTGCAGAAGGTAAGCAAGGCCGACGCAACTCCTCAAGGTATATATACATACTTCGTGAGGTAATGCAGCACCTTCTCTGTCACTTTACTTAGCTTCAGATTTGATAAATAAATTTCCGACGGCTTTATGTGAGCCATCCTCGTCTAAATTGTAAATCAAGCTGTCAGAGACAAGCCCTTTAAATGGCGAGGTAAAACAGACACGCACCTCCAATTCGCTTCTCATGAATCCATCCTCAAATTCATCCCAAATTACGTCGCCAGTACTTGGGGTGATAGCTACCAGACTGATTGACACTCTCTCATCTGCTCCCATACCACCAAGCAGGCCCTCAGTGATACAAACAAAAACTGGCGGGTTGATCAGAGAAGGGTCATCTTCGCTGTCAACTTCATCGATGTAACTAAATTTGTTGTAAACATTGACCCTGAAGATATAGAATTCAAAGACAGGTCTTACGTTGCAGCGGTATACATATTTGTTAATGCACGATCGAAGGGGTTGTTCCGGTTTTCCGAAACTTTCTTCAAGGCCGCTGTCTCCATTTGACCAATGATACCGACCTGCGTTTAGAGCTACGTTAAGCACTAGAATCGGTCCGACACGATAGAGATCCTACTTTGTAACCATGCGAAAGCAAGCTGTTGTAAGCAATCAATGATTGCTGCAGTCAATTCAGGCGATGATCATAGACTACGTACTTTTTAAGATGGATATCCCGTCTATGAGATGGTATACCTGCAGTCTGGAAATTTCTGTCCGGGAAATTCGCTATGCCTAGCACTCTGCTTGCAATCTGAATTATGTGCCTCAGTCCAAGGGCCATCCGAGATGCAAGACTGTGCTTACTCTTGCATCTTCACCAAAAAATCTATATTTATATCCCACCTCAAACATAAGAACGGCATCTGCATAATANTTTTTTAAGCTTTACGACCTTAGAGAATAGAAAATTATGAGTCCTTCTCAATAATGAGATACGACCGATACGTACCTGTTTCTCAAGAGGGGTATAAGTCTGTCCAGAAGGACCAATCTCCTCCACTGCACTCACTCTGGTCCTTGAAGTGGGCATTCTCTCCCGTAATTTCTCCTTCTCCTTTCCTTTAGCGGACGGAAATGTTTTCGAAGTTATNAAAAAACGGCAGAGCACTAGTCTCTCGAATACTACCCTCCAGACTACTCTCATCGCCGGCTTCTTCCCTAGTATTTTCGAAAGCATCTATATCCATAGCATCATAGGATGCAGTCTCAGATTGTTTCTCTGCGTGAGTCCCTTGGTCCAATTTACTGGATACATTGGTGTCAGTGAGCAACTTTCGCTTGAAAATCTCTTGCCGAGACTGTTTCATGCGTTTCTCCTCTGATGTCTCTAGAGGATCACGGGCATCTCGCGTGCGACTGAATCCGTACTTTTCAACAAGACCAACAGGAGTCCTGGGACGAGAAGACGGTATACTAATTTGTTCTGGGGACGAATGCTCGTGCAAGGGATTGGAAAGGTCCGGAATGAATGGATGTTGCTCTTCTTCCCGCACAAGCCCTTTCTGCACTATCTTTGCTTTCTTTTTAGTAGGCCGCGCGTCCTGGACATCAGCACCGTCCGATGTGAGGTCCACAAAGACAGCGCCAGCGGGGCGTTTCTCTGCGCGTCGCGGAGCATGTTTCGATGGGGGGCTCGACTGACAGAAGTAGGATGAAATGGTTGATTGCCCCTTCGGTGAGTCCTTCATAGTTCGAAACCCAGGCTTCCAGACTAGAGGTCTCTATATAAGAAGTGTGTCGCTTGAGTGTCACCGGTAGAGGAAGTTCGGCGCCATGACTGCCACCATCGTTACGCGTCGTTACGCATTGTGACACGAGCTCTACCTCTCATCTCCGAGAGACGAGAGACCATGGCGTGTAGAGCATCATTTACGCGCTGGCAAGCATCATGCTCATCGCACCGTCGGCCTGCAAGTGGTATTTTTAAATATAGGGCTTTTGCAACTTCTTTAGACAGAAGTCACAGAACTCCATCTACAGCGACGAATCGTACGTACGATCTCCCTTTTCGTTTCAAAAATAGTCACATATAATTTCTTGCCTGCAATCAGGAGCGGAAGCCACGTTTAAAAGGTTCTGGAAAACCGTTGACATTGAATCAAGGTCAGGTGCGTATGTTAGCAATTTTTTGTAGATTATCATGGGTCTAACGTCTGTCTGCATTGTTTAAATACGTTACTGGGACAGATGGCCTCGCGGTTACATTGGACCGTCGTACCCTTAAAACACCCTCTGGGAATCCTCTTGTCATTCCACTCGAGAAACGTCTTGCTGCGACTGTAATTGCGACTGAGTGGGAAAATCAGGAGAAGGAGAAGGTGCTAAAGGCGCATGCCCTCCCCATGGTGAGTTCCGTGACAGGCTCTATGTAACTAATTTGACAGATGAGTAGACGAGTCTAGCGAGCCGTGTGATTGATGCTGCGAGGGAAGAGACGACCCGGAGCGAGATACGTACCAATTTATTGAAGTACCTTGACACGGACACTATATGGTCTGTTTGATTATTTTATGTTTAGCAGTTCATATTAATTCATCTCTACGTGAAGCTTCCACGAAGATAGTCCAGACGCCTTAGTCAGACTTCAAGATGCACACTGGAAACCATTGCTTGCATGGATACAAAACGAGTTTAACGTAGAAATCCGAGTGCATCATCAACTCCTTGGAGTAGCTCAGCCCTCAGAAACGAAGACACGCTTTAAGGAAGTCTTGGAGTCGCTAGATGAATGGCAATTGGCTGGTGGGTTAACACTCGCTAGTCCTAATTACGTCGTGTTGATTTATCTTCGTAATTTCCTGTGTAGCAATGGAGAGGGCAACATACACTACAAAATCCTTCCTCATCGCACTCGCGCTTATACATCGTCGAATAGACGTCGAACAAGCTGCGCAGGCCGCACATGTCGAAGTAAACAGCCAGATAGAGAGATGGGGGGAAGTGGAGGACAGTAAGCCATTTCTTTACGATCTATATCTCATTGACTCATTTGCTCTAATTATTCTAGCTCATGATGTGGATTACCATGATGTTCGCAGACAGCTAGGTAGCGCAGCATGTCTCGTATCTTGAAAGAAAGAATTTATTATGTGAAGTCCTGTCCTTCAAGTGTTAATCTGAATTCAACATCCAAATACCTTGCTTCGAATATCGTAGACTGAGGCACAAAGAGAATTGAAGGCAAATATAAAGTAGGGATACCAATAATACATAAGAATACAGGTGAAGAACAAGAGTACAATGTAAAACCGCAAGACACAGCTTCAATACCTATTAACTCATGCTCAGAGCGCCCAGAATCAGCAGTTTATACTTGATGTGACGCATCCTGCAAAGCAGAATCATATGCATATGCCAAAAGAAAAATCGGCACCGAAAGAATAAAGTAGAAAGTAATACAAAACAGCATAGGGAGAAACCAAACGTTGGCTTATGCCTTCGCCTTCCTAGAGGCGGTGGGCTTAGATGCTGGCTTCGACTTTGATACTGACTTCGGCTTTGATGCTGGCTTTGAGGCTTTCAGCTTCGTCGCAGCAGCCTTTGCAGCAGTCTAGATATATAAACGTCAGTGAAGTATCAGACAGTGAGGTAGCACCTGCGCTCACCTTCTTTCCATCAATCTTCTTGCTCGACACCCTCTTCGTTGCAGTCGCTGCTACCTTGGGCTTCTTAGTCATTTCAGCCTTCGCGACAGTTTTCTTTGCTGGTGCGGCCTTCTTCGTTACGATAGGCTTTGTTGGCGCAGCCTTCTTCACAGCGACAGGTTTTGTGATTGAACTCTTTGACTTCGGAGGGCTGACGGGCTTAGCATTCTGAATCAGAACTGTGTGAGTGACAACGACAAGAAAAATGGGAAGAGGCGAACCTCCTTCGCAGAGGGCTTGACAGAGGCCTTGACTTTCGGCGCAAGCTTGACTTTACCAGACGGACCCTTAGGGAGATTGAAAGTTCCGGTCTCCGCTCCATGAGTAATTGCCCGGTTGAGCATTGACAAGTTAAGACCAGTCATTTCGATCTTATACTTCGTCTCCGCGAACTACAATAGACAACAGATCAGTACTGTCAGCCATTTGACATTAATATAAGCCACCTTCTTAATAGTGTTGCGCGAGACACCAGAACGAACATCACCAGCATTGTCTACAATACACTCCTACGCGAAACACTGTATCAGCAAGCGGCAAAAAGATGATTACATGTACTCTGAGGCTGACTTTAATTATGTCCTTCCAAGCGGGGTGAGTGCTGGTCTTCACCGGAGCAGCGGGATCAGTCTTCTTGGGCGCAGTCTTGGCTGCAGCCCTGGACGTGGACGCCTTCTTGGAGGCAACCTTCTTCTCCTTTGTAGCGTCCTTGCCCTTAGCAACGGGTGATGCAGCAGAAGTCATTTTTTGACGGAGACAGGATGAGACGAAAACGTAGTGCTATTCAGGGGGACTTGGGGATAGGTGGGCGTGACTGTTCCTTCCGCGTTGATTTATACTAAATTCGACAAGGTGGCGGTGCAACATTGCGTTTGCTACCAAACAGAACAAACGCGTTCGGACATCACGTGCGGCATGCTCACGCGTCACTCTTAAAAAGACTCGAACTTTCGATTTTGCACCAATACGTGGGCGGATCCCAACGATAGATATATTCTTTTACTCTGTGGAATAGTACCAAAATAATAGTATCGACAAAGAACTGGTCTTTCTGACTAATGATACGATGTAGACAATATTGCATATGCTTGCAAAAAAAAATGCTGACTTTCTAGACGACACTCATACGACAAGAATGTACTGCAGAGTTGACATCTCATTTGACTCTTTAGATATGGTACTTCGGAGCTGTAATAACCTTGAATGTACCATTAGTCTGCACGAGACCCTTCTCTCCTGTGCCTACCCAATTGTGCGGAGTAGTTTCACCTTCGAGTGGAAGCGTCACAGAAGGCCCTCGAATGAAGATCTGTGCGAACATTAGCATACTCTTTTNAAAAAAACTTATCCACAGAAACACCCACTTCACCAACTGGGTCTGCCCCTTTATCCACCTCCGTATCATCCACACCGACAAGCTTTGCTTCGACGTTGATTGATGCCGGTCCAACATGAGCGATATCGGCGAGCTGCGACGCAGCTTTAAAGGATTGGAAATCAAGCGGGTGGGAAAAGAATACAGGCCCAGCGACAAGCGGGTGCTCATGAGCATTGACGATGGGTATGGACAAAGTGATGCGGGTGGGTGTAAGAAGCTTTGCTTCGACCATACCTTCGGAAATGATAAACAGTGATATTCATCTGAAGCAGACTTGACGTACCACCACTAATGATCACGGCCCGCAGACTATCGGCCATTCCTCTCAAGACTGCCTTCCGCGCGCCGGCAAAGACTGATCTGTCCCATATGCTATCTTTGCTAAGGAATCCATTTTGCAAATGTAAAAGTTTGTGACGCCACGCAAAAGAGTAAAGCAACGAGTTTTGTGCCAATGACAAGACAGAGGATACTATGCCATTCATTTGAGACGGTGTTCTGATGATGACAAACACACGTTAGACGAGACAACACAAATGCAACCTATGAACTGACAGGAATGCGATGGTCGGAGACGGAAGTGTTGAGGTAAGGTATTTCAGAGCTTTATCATCTGCCTTAGAGGAAGCTGTCGAGTTGTCTTGACATTACCCTGATAACAATCATTTGAGCTTTGAATGCTTACCACCGTCTTTAGCAAACACAGCTGTGGAATCGGAAGTTGAAAAATGACAGCCTTCATACAAAGCTGTGTAAGCAACAGCGCGTCCAAACGGCGTAGACAGTGAGTGCGAAGACACAATTGAGTCGGAAGGCGCAATCGCTCCACTTAGGGGGAAAAGTGCGCGAGTGGCAGCGACTCCAGCTGTTAGGTTCTAGGAAAGATCGCGTTTATAAAGCATCATAATTATTGGAATTTGGTCTTTACTCACCTGATGTGTCAGTTGGGTAGCCTTCAGCTCATCATTGGGACCCGGATAGCACGAAACCGAGAAAATGTCTTCCGGTTCTGTATATACCAATCAGTTTCTCGTTGCGATTGAGGAAGGAGTTCGCGCACCGAGTGACAAAGCTTGAATAGCCTCTCCTTTTGCTCCTTTTCTTTCCAGGTCCGCCAGCCACAGAATTTTCAGAGGCAACTTCTCGACAAAGTGCGGCAGATCCCCCTCTCCGACCAAAATAAGCGTGTGATGCACATATTCGCTGTTCTCAGCAATCTGTTCAAGGACATGGCTCAACGAGTGCACATGTAGTATAATCGCGGTTGGGGGGTGCGTGTCAAGGAAAGAAGAAAGGAGGGTCAGAGAAGAAATTGTAAATGAAGGAATGGCCTGAGATGCAAGAGCGAAATCGGCAATAACGAATTCTACGATACGTCTCATTAGCGTGTGAAGCGAGTTTTCAGGGTCAGTGTAGCATACCAAGTCCATCGTTCAAAAGCAATAGAACATTCGACTCTTTTGGCTGTAGACCTGCTTCGTGGACAAGCCCTGCAGATAAGGAAGCAATGCGAGATTGAAGTTTTGCATTTGTAATCTATTCCCTATGTTAGTTAAGAATCATTCAAGGATATGGAACGGACATACATCTGTGGACCAGAGAGATCGGCTTGCAGTAAAATCCGGCTTGAGGAAGTCCAGAATTGACATTATTCCCCCAGCCGGTCTTGTGGGCAGCTGAAGAAATTCGTGCATTCAGTAGAGAATTTAGCATAGAGACGCTTGAGTGCGGCTGACCCTCCCCATGAGCCCGGTCCCATAGTTTCTGTATACAGCACTCTCGCCGGGTTGCCTCACTTGGTCCACGTCACTTTGTCTTCCGAGTAGAATAGGGTGCACCAGCGATTGCGGGGTGAGAAAAGAGCGCAACAGAAACGCGACAGCTGCAGTGAATCCGAGCACATAAGTGAGCGAGTCTGTCGCGAAGAGGTCAGGCATGTTCGTCGAGGACATTGCGTGCACCATGAATCGAGGGAGTGCCAGTCGCTCGCTCGATGCCGGGTGATCTGTGACCAGCACCGCCACCATATAGAAGTCTCTATTGGGCATTTTAGGTACTCAGCGCTTGTCCCGATGCCTTCAAACCTCAACCACCTCCTGGCTGTCGAGATGTGAACATGAACATGTCACTCACAGATCAGTATGGATTTAATGATCCTCTGCGGCTCTCGTCACTACACTTTTTTCCGAGAATGAAAAGCGCGCCTTTCATTTGATCTGGGTTGACTCTTTGAATGCTTACGCTGGTCCAGAACCCTCAGCTAGGCTACTAGTAACCTACCCTGCATTTGACATCAGTCGCCCTTTGTTTTCGTAACCCATCCTGTCAGTGCGCGAATGCCTTGCGGAACGCGTGCGGAGGGGATATACAATGACGCTCGTCTCCTCACGTGAGCCCGCGCTTCGGACTTCCAATCTCGACGATACAACCACTCTCAACTCAGCTCTCAACAACCACTACTACAACACCCACTATTCTCGTACTTCCTTCTCATATCATTCTTGACGAATCACTCTCCTCATTCAATCTTCCCATTTCATTCACTCAACCACAAGTATCAGCAATGTCTAGAGCTACGTCATCAAGCAAGAAGGTAGCTGCGGCTAAGGCATCCAAGCTTTCTGGACATCCAAGCTGGGTCGACATGATCAAGGTAATAGTCTGATCTAAAAGTGTACTCTCATGCTTCGCATCCTTCACCGGATGTTTAGAGCTCGAAAGACACGCGATCTGTGTGCTGTCGTATCGTGCTCAACGTCACAGCTACAATACAAATATGTTCCACATACTCTAGTTACACTCAAAAAACATACTTTCCGTTAAATCTAACGTTCACTATAGGAATGCATCGTCGCTCACCCCGAAGAGGCCCGTGCTGGTGTCTCACGTCCCACTATCAAGAAAGTTCGTGTCTATCGGGCTCTTTCCAGGATCACTTGATCTAAACGCACATAACCCTTAGTTTGTCGAAACCAAGTATAAAGTCGACTTGAATACGTCGGCCACGTCACAGCTCTCGCGGGCCATCGTCTCTGGCTCCGAAAAAGGCACATTTGTACTTCCGAAGGGTGAGATTGCTATTTTCCGGACTCGGTAACTTTGGTCACACGTGATCCGTAGGTCCCTCGGGAAAGGTCAAGCTTGCTCCCAAAATAAAGGCTGAAGTCACCAAAGACAGCAACAAGACCGACAAGGAGGTTCGTATATTTAATCTATACTGGTTGGCGCCATGGTACCAAGCGATATAATAGGATAAAAAAGTTAGCAAGCCTATCAAGGATGCCTCTAACAAGACTGCTCCAAAGGCATCAAAGGCAACAAAGTCTTCAAGCACCGCAAAGGAGGCAAGGATTGTTATCGTCCTTGAAGTCAAATCGTTTTTCTAAGTGAATCCCTTTTTAGAACAAGAAACCTGTCGTGACGAAAACACAAAAGNAAAAGTGACATGAAAGCGCAATCTAAGACAGTTAAATCTTCTACTGCTCCTAAGCCCGCCAAGAAAGCTCCTGCAAAGATGTCCGCTGCGAAGAAGCCTACGGCTACGAAATCTAGACCAGCTGTGAAAAAAACCTCAACGAAGAAGATTGATGCTAAGAAGGTAGCTTTATTTGCTTTATTATTGTTTATCGCTAAACACTGAAATGACTTTGTCAGACTGTGGCAAAGGCTGCCGCATCGAAGTCCAAGAAGCCTGCTTCCAAAGCTGCAGCGTCGAAAGGAAAGCCTCTGTCAAAGGCTGCAGCGTCAAAGAAGCCTTCCTCATCTAAGTCTATGAAGCCAGTGTCAAAAGCGACGAAGGTGCGTTTTATCTGCTCTTATTGCTCACTGCGGCTGACATGTTGTACAGTCTGTTATCGCGAAAGCATAGTAACCTCTATTGTGAAAGCATTCTTTGTAACACTTTTGAACTGTTTTCTTGTAAGTTTCGTGACTGTCTACTTAAGTGGCTGGCTGACACGAGACTGTTGTCCAACCCTGTTCATGCTCTTTGATTCCGAGTGCAAAGGTGCTTAGTACGGTGTCGTAGTTCAGCATCTTTGTATGTTTGTACCAATCTGTACCAATACTTTTTTTTTTTGAAACTAAAGATGTATAAAATGGTGGTAGTCAACAAACCTAGTCAGCACGCAGATCTTGTTTGTCTCCGTGGCTTGCGGAGTTGTCGTGCGGAGTGTCGTCGATCACTAATCTAAATTCATCGCGTCTGTCACGTTCCTGTCACGTGCATACGTGACATGGTTTGACGCGTTCTATTGTTGCGTCTCGCGCGCCTACTGTCAGGATGAGCGACTCTATGCAAGATGCGATGTAAGGAAACATAATTGAGAACAATACACAGTTGCTGACATTGTTACGTAGAAAGCTCCTCCAGAGTATGGGTCCAATATTCGACCCGACCGAGGATTATCTTAATATTGTCAGTGCTGAAGAACAAATGAGCACGGTCGCTGCGCGACGCCAAAAAGATCTTGACGACGCTAACGCTGAGCTTAAAGGTTTACATAGATTAATCTTGCTGAAACTCATGCTTACCGCTTGATTGTTTAGGGGTGCTGCGCACGCTTGATACGGGGCGTTCATCTTGCACGCGTCCGCCAACAGTACCCTCCGAGGAGGCGCATGCACAAGCCCTTAATACACTCGACACATTGCGTCTGAATCTTATGAAGAGTATAAATGATGCGGAGGGCGGGCTCGCGGGCAAGGAAGCTGCGCTCGCTCGTCTCAGAGAGGAGTGTACAGTTCTTGAAGCTAGTGAGCCCACCACAGAGCACGAGCTTGATACAACCCCGTATGTTATTAATTCCTTTCACATTGGAACATTTCTGAGGCAACATGCTTGATAGACTAAAGCTTACATTTATACGTGGACTTGGTTTCACGCCTGTGTCCGACAAGAATGGGAGAGTGCAGAAAATCTTAGTCCGTATGTCATATTCTTCTCCTGCCACTTCTTCGCCATCCACTCACCTCTCCCCTAGGTTCTCATTCTGGCGATGTACACAGCGTGTTCTTTGGTGATGGCAAGGCCAACGAAGAATATACAAACCAACTTTGGAGTTTAGCGTTGTCATGATATCCATACACTAGGGCACTGTCTTACTATTGTTATTGAAGTTTACAGACATGCTGTATTCTAGCGTCACCTCTGATTCACATCTCCGCGCCACTCATCTGATTAAATAGATGAAGGGGGCGAAAGACTAATATATACATGAAACAAAGGAAGCGATGACACAAGGATTAAGCAATTGTATAAGTACGACCCAAGCTCACTTCATTTCACACTAGATGCCGCAGATAATCTTCCTAGCAATCGCTGCGCGTCCTCAGTTGCTGTTTCATGCTTGAACTTGTTCAAGCGAACTCACCAGCACGTCCTCCTTGACAATCCACACCTTCTTATTTGGACATTTCTCGCCTACCTCGCGAACCTTTGCCTCGATAGCATTCTTCTTCACCTTATGCGCCTTCAGATCTTGGTACAAGTTCTCGACAAGCCATGTCAAATTCCCGCTTGCGAGGGTCGCAANTTTTATCTGCAACGTACGGGAGCAATGTCTCCGGGAAAGGGTGTTTCGATAAAGACTGCGCCCCTGCTTTCCGTTTTACACTGCCGGCGACGACAGGCAGTAATGCAGACAAAGTTTGTTCATCGACATTATCAGAGACTACTTGAGTTGCAGCAACAATATTGTTCACGTCTGCGCTTGAAGTAGAAGTCAGGACGTGAGCTGGGAGTGCCGGAATGGCGAAGACTGGCTTCGGCGGTGCGCTACGCTCTACTGCTACAGGTGCTGAAACAAATGTGAAGGGGTCAACGGGGAAGGGCGTATCTGATTATGAAGGACAACTTATAAGAGTTTTTGCCAAAGAAAAAGGTAAAACTGAATACCATTGAATAACTGTAGTTTATATGGTCGGAATGGCTCGTATTCACACTCTCCGATATCGTTTTCCCAGCATGGTCCTTTCACGAATGGCAATAAGGGCATAACCTTGCGTTTCTTTGGCTCTTTTCTATCTCCGTTTACAGTAGGTTTCCTCTTCGTCGATGGCTCGGGGCCAGGGAGTGAGGGGGGCAAACCCGGTGAATTATCTCGCTCGCTAGGAGGTGTAACAGAACCAAGGTCATTATCATCGTCCTCGATGAGCCAGTCACCTAGTTCCGAACCGGGGTCACTGGTATCGCCAATGTCGCTGCCAGTTAAACTCATTAGATCATCGCCGCCTTCCTCTTCCTCTTCCCAATCTTCACCGGAATCATAGCTATAGTCGAACACGATGGGATCCTTCGCATTCGGAGTGCGGGGACCAACGACAGCAGAAGATTTGGTAAACGTGCCGAAGTACCCTGGTCGAGTATCCTCATGAAAGATTAAGACTTTGACGGGGATTTTGGAGCGCGATTTCAATAGCATCTGTAAAGAGCGGACGGCAGAGATATCCCCCAGTACCTCCGCTTCGGACAGTCGGGAAAAAACATCACGTACACAATAAGCCGATGACGACTTGTAGATTGGACTATTTGATTTAAGAGCTTTCCGGGGACAGGATAATTTCGGAGGGACATTTGCAATAAACTCTGACAAGAGTTCTGGTAAACAGCAGGATTTTTATATTCAACATTTTTTCATCCCTAATTGCAGTCGGGTGCTCACCTTGCGGATAGTTTCTCGCAGCCACTGGATCAGCATGCTTTCCCGAGGATCCAGGTAGGAAATTGGATGACCCCTGATCAATCACAATCACTGCTTTGCTCTTTCTCTGGAACTCGAACCAGTTTACAGGGGCCACAGCTGCATCTTTCTTCACCACGAAAGGCTTGAATGTTTTTTCAAAATCTGACTTGGAGGATGACGGCTCGCTTTCTTGCGGTGAATGTGAGGATGATTGCCCCGGCTTCAAGAGTTTGCTGTCAGATGCCTTCGGCTTTTTGAAGAAGGCTGACATAAGAGAGCGTGATTTATTCTGCGCCTCCTTTGCTTTGCGTTCTCGCTCTTCCTTTGCCGCCTTCTTCTCTGCCTTGTCTTTCTCCTACAAGCAAGTGCATTAGTCTTGGTGGATTTATTTAGGCTTATAGAACAGTACCTTAGCATCACGTTCGGGATCTACTACCTTCTCTTTCTTTAGCGTACCATTCAGAACATTGGCCTTGTTGTAGTCAATGATTTCTTCCTGGAGATCAGACAGGTTATGCTAATAATAGATTAGACGAATTAGGCTCTGAATCAAAGAATAGGATTCGTAGGCATACTGCTTTTATATGTTCTTCTCCTTGATTCAAGTCAGTTTGCTTACGTCTGTCGGTACTTGAGTGGATATTTCGTCCTTCAGCCTTCGCTTTCCTTCCGTTCTTTGTAAGCGAATCTTTCTCTGATTGCGAAAGAGCATCAAAAAGTGTGCGGAGCTCTTTCTTTGCCTTGTTGAAGGGCGATTAAAGAATGAAAAATCGCAGATACCAAGGAGAGCATACCTGCTGTCGCTCTGCTATTCGAGCTTCAAATTTATCCCTCCCTGTCCTAGGCAGCAGGTCGAGCTTCTGTTCTTTAACTTCCCATCTCCAAACACACAAAGGTGCGGAGATCTTTTCAGTCCAGTCGATGCCATAATTGATGCGGTCGGCGACAGACAGAATTGCACTTTCTATAGCGGATAGAGTAANGGGGGGGCACATCAGAACCGTCAGTTTCCGTCGTTTCCAGCTCTTCCGGCTGAAGTGCAGCTTGTATGTGTCTCGCGAGAGAGGTAACAGTTTTGTCACTAGTTAAAATAAGATAAATGGATACCTGTCACCGATACGAAGTTTGAGTATATCACACCTCTCATAAAGGAGCTTAGCAATAAGTGGTATATGTTCGTCTGGAATGCTTGGAAGTGGAGAGCACTGCTGTTTCGCGCGTTCGTCCAAAAACTTACGAAATTTAACTATTTCTGTAAAACGGGTGAATTACTGAGGCTCATACAATGAACGTCACATACACACCTTGCATGGTCTCTGACATCTTCTCGCACGATAGGGTCTTCTGACGAAATATCACCTTGCCGTTCTTCAATTCGACAAGTGGGCGTTTCTCGAATTTTGCAGCTAAAAGCGGAGGGAAAAGGCGTTATCGAATGATGCTCTCCGGTTGCAACTCAGACATACGTGAATTCTGCGTAGCGTTTTGCTTTCCTGTGGTCAACATGAGAACGAATTTAAGTCGCCACAATCATAAATACACGCACCTTTTTCCATGTCTGAGTTGGACATGACATCTTGGAGCATCACAGACTTCAACTGAGCGTACTGGCTACGACGCAAACGATGAGGAGTGAGCGACGACGAACGCGACGGCAGACGCGCTCAGTCACACTAAGTGACACGTGACTACTTGACGCGCTCTCATTTCATTCGACTCGGAAGTTCATCGTCATGTTCCTCAAACCCCAGACAAACAAAGCAGCACCAAAACATACGGCTGACCCCGCACTTCAACCATGGGTTGAAAAATAGTATGTTCTCTGTCTGTCAATGTAATTGTTATACTCATCGAACACGTAGTCGGCCAAAGACTATCGATGATGTTTCCTCACAAGAACACATAGTCGCGGTCCTTCAAAAGACGCTGACTTCAACTAATGTATGACTTTCAAATTTCTCTGTGAGCACATACGCGAACTAAATCAAATTGAAGCTTCCGCATATGCTTTTCTACGGACCTCCCGGCTCGGGAAAGACTTCTACAATCCTTGCGCTTTCTCGTCAGCTCTTCGGGTGCAATATTCCATCGCGTTGTCTGAATAACCGTCTCATGTCTCTTTAGCCCAGATAATTTTCGTAACCGTGTGCTCGAACTGAACGCATCTGACGAACGTGGTATCACCATCGTGCGCGAGAAGATCAAGAACTTCGCCCGTCAAACACCGCGTGCGGAAGCCGTCGCGTCAGACGGGAAGTCTTACCCATGCCCACCATATAAGATTATCATCCTCGATGAGGCGGACTCAATGACGCAGGATGCACAGTCTGCACTGCGCCGCATTATGGAGACTTATGCACGCATTACACGCTTCTGTCTCGTTTGCAACTACGTGACACGCATCATCGAGCCTCTCGCGTCGCGCTGCTCTAAATTCCGCTTCAAACCATTGGACTCTTCTGCGACAGCACTTCGTTTGCAGCACATCGCTAGCACAGAAAATGTGCCCGTCGCACCCATTGTCATCGACACGCTGATCACTGTCTCAGGCGGTGACCTCCGGCGAGCGATCACGTACCTCCAGTCGGCCTCGCGCCTCTCATCTTCAACGAACCCTCCTACGGAGATCACTGCCTCTGACATACAAGAAATTGCGGGCGTTGTTCCAGACGATGTCGTGAACGCTTTTGGGAGAGTGCTCGGAGTAGAGATTCTTGGTAACGATGATGACATGGATATGGATGACGAGAAAAGGCGGCAAAAGGGGTTCGACGCGGTAAGAGCGAACGTAAAAGAGCTCATGCGGGAGGGCTACTCAGCCGCTCAGCTTTTATCACAAGTGAGTTCACCCTCGCACCTTCGGCCTAACTTGGTTTCTGAGATGCATGGCTGCATTTTTTAGCTTCACGATATCGTCATTTTGCATCCGACGCTGAATGCAAAGCAAAAGGCTCTTTGTGCCATGGCATTCGCAGAAGCAGATAAAGCTTTGTGTGATGGTGCCGATGAAGAACTGCAGATACTTGAAGTCGGATTAAAAGCACATAAAGCACTATTATAGTCCTTTCTAATCATCCTTTGTTTCCGCGATTCACTCTTTCGCTTTAATATGTTGTACGCTGCCAATGTACTTATTCGTAATGAAACATGAAAGCAAGAACAAACAGAGCGCCGTGTGTGCATGGAACAGTACAGATCGAGTGGTATGCCAATATGGCATGTTTTGTTGACAGTATACAGCTCTAACAAATAAAGCATATGAAGTATGAACCACCTTACCGAATGCCCGCAGTCGCCTTCTGAAGAGCTCGCTTGATACCGAGCTGCGACTTCTTCAGTTCGTCCGCTGTTGAGTCTTCGATTTCGAGCTTCTCAAGCGCACGCGCGAGCTCAGATTCGACTTGTTGCTTAGCACCGCGTTTAAGTTTCATGCCAATCTCCGGACTCGTTATCGTGCTCTCAACCTGGTGGATGTAAGCCTCAAGGTCGCTCTTCGCTTCATGACGAGCGGAAAAGTCCTTGTCCACTTGTTTGAACTGTTCCGCATCCTTGATCATCTGCTCGATCTCTGCGCTCGACAAGCGACCGACTGAGTTGGTGATGCTGATCGATGCCTTGCGTCCCGAAGCACGGTCCATTGCGGACACTTTGAGCAAGCCGTTCGCGTCAACCTCGAACGTCGTGACAAGCTCTGCCTGACCGCGAGGCATAGGAGGAATACCGTTAAGCTCGAATTCGCCGAGCAAACGGTTGTCACGGCACTGCGTGCGTTCACCCTCGTATACGGGGAAGGTGACTGTCGTCTGGTTGTCCTCCACAGTAGTGAACGTACGACTTTTGTTCGTCGGAATGGGCGTGTTACGCGGGACAACAACACCGAAGACATCACCTTGCATGGCAACACCAAGAGACAGAGGGGCAACATCAAGCAGAAGGAGGTCAGCAGTCTTGTCGGAGGTCTGACCAGTAAGAACCGCGGCTTGAACAGCGGCACCATAAGCAACAGCCTCATCAGGATTGATAGACTTGTTGAGGGTACGACCACCGAAGAATTCGGAGACGAGAGACTGAATCTTCGGGATACGGGTAGAGCCACCTACAAGGACGATATCATCAACCTTAGAAAGCAGTCAGATAAAAGTTTAAACATGCATGTATTAGATTTTACCTTCTCGCGCGACATCTTCGCGTCCTTTAGCACCTTGTCTACGGGCTCAAGAGTCGACTTGAACTGAGCTGCATTGATCTCCTCAAATCGCGCACGAGTAATGTTCGCTGAGAAATCCTCGCCCTGGAATAGCGAGTCGACTTCGACGGTCGTTTGCGCGACACTCGAGAGGGTGCGCTTCGCACGCTCGCAAGCGCTACGAAGACGACGAAGTGCACGCGGGTCTCCAGAAATGTCAAGCTTGGTTTTACGCTTGAAGTCGTTCTTGAAGTGCTCCAAGAGGTTGTTGTCAAAGTCCTCACCACCCAAGTGAGTGTCACCAGCGGTCGCCTTAACGGCAAAGACACCACCGGTAATGTTGAGGAGAGAGACATCGAAAGTACCTCCACCAAGATCGAAAATGAGGACATTGCGCTCAGTCTTCGACTGCTGATCAAGACCGTAAGCAATAGCGGCGGCGGTTGGCTCATTGATGATGCGGAGAACGTCAAGGCCGGCAATGGAACCAGCATCTTTGGTTGCGAGACGCTGAGAGTCGTTGAAGTAGGCAGGAACACTACCGAGATAAATCAGACAAACTCTCATTAAACCGCAGGGAAGTAAGCTTACGTGATGACAGCCTTCTTCACGGTCTTGCCGAGCTTCGCCTCCGAGATCTCCTTCATTTTGGTGAGGACCATGGCGGAAATCTCCTGGGGAGTAAACTTCTTGTCCTCGCCGAGGTAATTGACTTGGACGACAGGAGAGCCATCCTGGTCAATAACAGCAAATGGCCAGTGGGTCATGTCCTGTGAAAGAAAGATAGATAGAAAGATAGACATCGTTAAGGCTAAAGTACATTTNAAAAAAATTACATCAATTTAGATACCTTTTTCACATCGGGGTCACTTAGTAGGAGATCGAAATGAGATCCCGGAATGAAAGCATACGCGAAAACAACTCACTCGAAACGGCGACCGATGAGGCGTTTTGCGTCGAAGACGGTGTTCATAGGGTTCATGGCGGCCTGATTCTTGGCGGCATCGCCGATGAGGCGCTCCTCGGCGGAGAAGGCAACGTAAGAGGGAGTAGTACGGTTGCCCTCTACGGAGACCATGAGTCACGCAACTAACAGATATACGCGCATACATACGGTCGTTGGCGATGATCTCAACACGGTCGTGTTGCCAAACACCGACGCAACTGTAGGGTAAGGGCATGTTAAATTTCATATGGGCAGTAAACACGAGAGAAAGGCCCACGAATAGGTAGTTCCGAGGTCAATACCGATTGCTCCGTCAAAGAGGTCGTCCATTTTGTGATTTTTGAAGGAAAGAAATAAAGAGGAAACGGACGGGCTCTTGAGAGGAGGTTGGGGTACACAAGATACCGAGAGNAAAAAAAAATTGAGATCATAATGGCTGCTGACTCAGCAGGTCCATTTTGATCCTCTGCCACCTTGCTCACTGGCAATAGCAACTTTATAGGTCTAAAGTATCCATGCAGGCAAAAGCCAGACAACTCTGCAATGCATATGGTTGCTGGCGCTCATGGCGCACCGCGGAGGCATCTTCATCACGAACACCAAGACGTTTTCTGGCGACAGTGGCCAAGACAGATGGCCTGCTGAAGGCGCAGGAGGACTGGTCCGCATTCCAGCTTGACCGCGCCGAGGAGAGAATCTGGCGTACGTCCCCTCTCCTGTTGTCGTCTTTACTATATCTCACCCTGCCTTACACTAGTTGACCACTACTCGCAGTATGGCTCAAAGCAGACACGCGACAATACCTGGCAGCCTCACCATTCACTGCACCGCCCGCCCTCGCCTGGCGAGCTCACCCTTTCCGCCCTTCTCGCTGCCGGGGCCCATCTCGGACACTCAACCTCCCTCCTCAACCCAAACTTCATGCCTTATACATATGGATCGCGTGCGGGCATTACTATTATCGACCTCGATCGCACCGTCCCCATGCTCCGACGCGCGGCAAATCTAACGCGTGCAATTGCTGCCAACAACGGCACCGTCGTTTTCATTGGTTCACGTCCCGACCTTCGTAGCGCAGTAAAAAAGGCGAGCGAACGCATGGGCGAGCAGAGCTACTATGTCGGTGAGAAATGGCTCCCGGGCACACTCACCAATCGCCTCCACCACTTTGGCACACGCACAGTGGAATCAACAAAAATTATACCCGACTTGCTCGTCATTCTCAACCCGCTTGCAAATATGCCTGCAATTAGAGAAGCGGCGATCGAGCATATCCCGACCATTGGTATTATCGACTCNAAACGTCGATCCGCGGATTGTTATGTACGCAATCCCTGGAAATGACGAGAGTGTGCGAACCGCGGAACTCGTCGCTGGGGTGCTAAGTATAGCAGGACGGGAAGGCGTTGAGCTGCGGGCGGAGCAACAGCTTCGGATAGGAGAAGAGAGACAGAAGGAGAGGAAGGAGAGGGAAAAGAGGAAAGAAAAGGAAGAGAGGGAAGAGGAGAGGTGGGAGTACGGAGGCGAGAGCAAACGGAAGGTTGAGCAACTACGTGCAGAAATGGCTGCTGAGGTAGCGGAGCAAGCTGGAAGATGATGTTGGGANTTTTTTTTTTTGATTCTACTTGCGTACATATTACGATATTTGCAATGCATTAATCAATAACTCATATATACATCTATTCTTGCAGACTATTGCAGACTATGATACTGCAAATGACAGTGACTGGCTCCTTTGAATTTTCAACCAGTGATCTAAGGCAGTGAGCAGTGAGAATCAGCTTGCTTAAGTTTAGAAAAGCTTATGTAGTGCTTACCTTCTGCAGCCTCCAGAGCTTTCATATTGCCTCGTAACTTGTTCAAAGTTTCGATGTACTCATCCCCTTCTACACTATCGAAAACGATACCGCCACCAGCCTGGAGATACGCAATACCGTCTTTGAAAAGCATCGTGCGGATCGCAATGCACACGTCCATCTCGTCATCTGCAAAATCCCAACGGCCGACCGCGCCTGCATACACCCCGCGCTTTTCGCGTTCGAGCGACGCGATGAGTTCGATTGCTTTAATCTTCGGTGCACCAGATACTGTGCCCGCAGGAAAGATGGAACGAAAGGCGTCGAACCTGAAGAAAGTGAGCTTGAAATGTCAAGAAAATATTATAGAGGAAATGAACCTCGTAAGACCATCCCGTAAAACCCCTGATACTTGCGAAGTAAGATGGATGACATGACTGAATTTTTCCACTCGCATTAGGTGGTCCACTTTCACTGTCTTGGCTTGGCATACCCGGTTCACGTCATTCCGCGCGAGATCAACAAGCATGATATGTTCAGCACGGTCNTTTTTCTGAAGACTGGAGAGCGTTTCCTAATTGTTCATCCTCTAAAAGAAGAGAAGCAAAAGAAATGCGTCAGTCGCTAAAGTCGATAAAGAGGTAGAATTGGCTAACCCTCGGCAGTATTTCCTCTCTTCGTCGTGCCCGCAATGGCATGGTTATAAACTTTATTTTTTTGAATCTTACAGAGAGTTTCTGGACTCGCCCCCACGACTTGCATCTCTCCGCAATCAACGTAGAACATATACGGACTTGGGTTCACTTGTCTCAACTGACGATAAGCGTTGAATGGATGTAGCGTTGTTGGCCGCGCAATACGTTGCGATGGGACAGCCTGGATGATATCTCCCGCAACAATGTGCTGTTTCAGTTTCGTCACGAACGTTTCGTACCCTTCTTTGCCGACGTTGGACGTCGCATTCTGTCCAGTGATGATCGGACCCTGCGGAGGCTCTGGTGTTGGTGTAGTCGCCAGGAGGACTCGTGCGAGGCGGCGGGCCTTGTCGACCGCCGTCTGGTATGCAAACGCAAGATTGATCTGCGGCGAGTTTGACGGTGCAAACACGTGCGAAACGACCTTGATGTTCTGGTAAAGATGGTCATACACAACGATCGTATCTGCAAGCATAAAAAATGCCTCAGGAATGCCGAGCGAGTCCTTCAAGTGAGATGCGGTCTTAGGTTCAAAGTACTGGATACAATCGTAGGAGACGTATCCGATCGCACCGCCTGTATAGGTGGGCACTTCAGGAATCTTCACGTAACGATAGGCTGCAAGCTCCTTCTGCAACGCTGTCATAGGGTCACCTGTGATTTCTTCACTCGGACCAGTCTTGATGACCTTAACAGGATCTGTGCTCGCCGTAAAATATTCAGTCTATTCAGCTGCCAGCATACATATAGGGCAAGAGAAAAAGGAGGAGTGGTTCTCACCAGCTCCGATGAAGCTATATCGTGCAATATTCTCTCCTGCTATGACTGACTCTAGCAGGAAGCTGTATTTTGAATCCTTCGCTATGCGCAGGTAGGCCATACATGGTGTCAATTGGTCTGCTGGTAGCTGGATGAACACCGGAACGCAATTTCCGCGCTTTTCGTGCAGGATATACTGCTCTACCGTTGACAACGGTGGGTGAGGTGCTAAAAACTGCAATAAAAAAAAAGGACCCTTCAATGAGTGATAAAATTACAATTACTAGACGTGTTCGCACTCGCCTGAGGATCCATGAACGCGGTATTGTAGTGAGCAAGGTAGTACTAGTATCTGTATTTATTTATGGAGTCAAGATCTACCGGCTGTTGCCGGCCCTTGAATGCACGGATTCACTACATCTCATCTCACTCTGGCGTTAAATTTTCTGATCTCAACAGAGTCGCTCTGATACTTCCGCAACGATGATCACACCGTCCTTCAGTTGCACACAGACCGCTGCAGCAGTGATCGTTCGCATATACGTGCCGGCAGTGCGTGTAAGTGTTTCCGTATGCACCGCCGAAAACCCTACCGTATCCTCATCTGAGTTCGCCAGACAGGCCTCTGATGTCGAGCTGCATGTCGATGGCTCCCTCTTCTCCGTGCACATCAGCCCGTACTTTCTGCGCCTCGTCTTCCCTGGCGCAGTAGTTGAAGACGACGCATCTTCTGCAGCATATGATCCCAGCTCGGGCTATCTGACGGTCACTCTAACGAAAGCCACACCTAGGGAATATTTCAAAGACCTTGATGTGCTAGCGAAGCTCCTAGCTCCGCCCGAACATGATGAACCAAAACCGCAACCTATTATCGAGGTGATTGACTCGGAGAGCATGTATCCAGAACCACATGGCGAAGAAGACTATTTAGCGGAAACGACGGAGAATTTGAGTCTGGATCAACGAGAAGTGCTGCAGGGTATGTATACATATAACGCCTCCTACATCTGTCATCTGTTGATAGATTATATACTGTTTGAACAGCCGCACAAAATGACTGGCAACTTCCACAGCAAATGCCGGAGTTGTCTCCGCCGGTCAGCATATCAAATGAACGCCGGTATGGGTTTCTTAATGCATATACCGGCTACTTTAGCCATGTCTCTCTCACCGAGAACGAAGTGAATGAGCTGGGTCCTGATGTCGAGAAGTTGTCGCACCAAGAAAGGCGCTTGAAAAGGCTCAGCCACGAAGACGCTAAGTGGGACGAAGATTATTATATGTCGGTACCTCTTTTCTCCCCAGGAGGATACAGTCTGAATCTTTTGTTTTCCCCTCAAAAGGGCAGATTACATGGATGATGAGTACATACAAGAAATTATAGCATACACGCCTACCCCAGAATTAGCTTTCTCTCCGGAGCTTAGAGAACCTTTGATCTTCACTGAAGAAGAAAATGCAGAAATGTTACGACTCCCGCGGAAAGAATGCAAGTGTGATTTTCTTTGCAACCAAATGTTCTTGTATGATTTGATTTATATTTTAGACCTCACAACACTTCTGCAAAAACATGATCTTTACCTGACGCTCCTAACCATATTGTTCTCCCATGTTTACGACGCGCGGACAACACAAAACGATCCAACTCCTGAGAGTGCATGGACGATCTGCTCCCTCACGCCCGCCTTCAGCGCACTCGACCCACCTCCATACTCCGCTGCAACAAGCATTCCCCTAGACTTCACTCCTCCCGAACTACAAAACGCACTTAAACCGTCCTTCAGGCGCGCTCTCGCGTTTCCACTGTATCGTTCGTTCGCCCTGGCGGAGACATGCCTGCAGGACGTCTCCACCATACTGTGCAACGGGAGACGGCCCGTCCTGCGCGCCTTGCTTAGCACAAAAAGGATTCTAGACCATCATGAGGTATACTATATTTACAGTAAGATATGGGTAGACGACCTATGTCGATGGGTAGCGAGCGACGCGAGGTAGGCGCTTTTTGACTGGTTTGAATTTTATAAAGTCGTCTCACCGCCATTGGTTTCCCCATAATCAATTTATTATTGCCAGTGACGAGACACTTCGCAAGCTTGGGCGGACACTATCATCCACTCATATAGACAAGCGCGAGGTAGGCTGGGACCTACTTGAGTTGGAGGCTGCGGCGCAGCAGCGCATACCCGATAGCGACGACGAATCAGAATCCGCGTCTATGCCAGCAGACTCGAACTCGAACTCGGACAACGAAAACGAAAACGACGACTCCGTTTTCTCCTCCAGCTCGTCAACAACTTCAGCTTCCTCCTCGTCCGATGGCGACTCTTCATCGGCCGACTCCTGAGTTGGCCCTGACAATGTCTCTCACTTCAGAGACGTGAAATTTTGAAAGGACCCTAGCCTAGTTTGTGGAGACACAAACAAATTCTTGGAGTGTAGCTGAGTCACAGTGGCTCAGCCATTGTGATAATTAGGTTTAGGAGCTCGCCGTGTCACGCTAAAAGACTTCTAAAGATTTTTATCTGTCTCAGACGGTCAGCAATGACCGTAGACCGAATTGTCCCCGCCATCTCTACAGACGCATGTGACACATGCTCGCCGAGCAGACCTTTTCCATGATGAAGCAAACCTGACTAGATGCACCGTGACAAATTCTTTTCTCGTGGCTCGGAGGCTGAGCACAATTTTTTCCCCCTCCATGATCAGTTTTTCACCTCTTTTGTTCCTTCTATTTCTCTTCACATCAAGTCCCGGGTCGGAGAGTGGATCGCGCTACACACATGCAATCCTAACGCTTAAATCGAATGTCAAGCGCCACACGGTCGCGGTCTCTCGGTTCCGGCCCGGCGCAAAGTGAAAAATAAAATAAATATTAATGTTGTTTTTATTTTATATTATATTTTATTTTATTTATTACTCAGATCTTGGACTCTTCTTGGTATATGTATGGTATGGGGTCACGGTGCTGCCTGCGCTGCACCGAGCTGTCTCGTCCGGGCTCGCCGTCGCGCGGAAACGTCTGAGCCTGAGTCAGTGCTCGATCTGTTCGGAGAGTTGATGACATAGACTCCAGAACCGCGCGACACACTTCAAAATACCCTTCTGCACAGTACAGTTGCATTTATCAGTGCAAAGTTATATATATAATACTTACATCTCTCTAATCTGAGTTCGGACGAAATAGTGGATCAGTCTCGACTCGAGGTCTGGGGAAAGCCGACGCCCGTCCTCATGGATGTGAATTGAGCAAGGGAGGTAACATTAAAATTAAGATGTTTTTCAAAGAAAAAGGAATTTTTTTTTTTACAAGTGAAAAATAGTGGAGAGGATTTGAAGGCGGGCGAGAGTAAGGAGCAACACTGGTACGACTTGTAATGACATACAATGTATCGACCCACGGAGTCCATGCTCTTGAGTTCTGTCTCCAAGCTCCAAGCACAGCAAAGCACGGAAGGGGTCCATGGGGAATTAAGGATCGAAGAAATCCCCGTATCTGTCTGTGGCGCCATCCATCCCAATCGTCCAATCGTCCAATCGTCCCGACCACCCCATATGAGCAAGCTTCCAGGCGTGTCGAACGGGTGCAATACCTTTATATCCTAGTCTTCGATCCCTCGCCATTTCGCGTTCGCGAGTGACTACTGGCGCTGTTCCGCCCAGACGGGTTTCTGAGCATCCGGATCGATGGTGGAAGTCTGCATATGGGTGGGGCGAGGGAGAAAAGGTGGAGATTAGTTTAGTGTAAGCATGGAAGACAAAAGTGCAGTGTGAATTGTAAGTCTTTCACGACATATGGCGGTGTAACACGCAGACGCACCTGTGCTTGTGCTTGCGCAACCCCCTGGCGACGGACCGCGTCCTCTGCCGCTAAGCGCTGCAAACGCGACGCGTCGACCTTACGGCGCAGTTCCGGAGTCATTCTCTGCAGATTCGGATTGCGGATTCGAATATTAATTTGGGATTACTAATATTTTCAACTCGGGCATGCTCACGTCATACAGCTGCTCCGGCGTCGGCGTGACGGCTGAATAAAATAGTCGGAGAAGCGTCAGAATATTAATATTAATATCAATATCAATATTAATAAAATATCGACGTACTGCGCATGATGACGTATCCGAGGCCGAGGCCTGTTCACGTTAAGTATATATATATATATATGGGCATGCTTGTTCTGCAGCGCGGGAAGCAGCCAACGTGCAGGAGAGGGGAAGTGAGCAGAAGAGAAGGGGAACTTACAGCCACCTATTGCTGCGGAGACCTTGACCCATGGCATTCCACCCGACATGATAATGATACTCAAGAGTTCGCAGTACTGGTTACTTCTAAGGGCTGCCTGCAGGACATGAGATGGCGGTCCACGGGAGAGCACAGAGCGCGAGCGCGTTCAGTTGATGGAGGATAGCAGAGCCGAGCCGGATACCACGGCCCGAATTCGGATTTTTCTCAACCGAGCCGGCCGGGTTACACTTCGGGACGGGAGATACATTTACGTAATCTCTTCCGCATTGACACCTACTATATACTAGTACTGTCATCACAACGGCCTACGGCTGTGCGGAGACTAAAAAGAAGAAGAAAATATAGCCAGACAGGAATTGAATACATGTTCACTCCGACTGTCGCTCGCTCCTCGCGTTCGCTTGCGGCGTTGTGGGACGCACAACGTCGTAGCCGCTCGTCCCCAGATCCGCGGGGAGTATCGCAGTCTCCTCTAATGACCCTTCCGCCAGGCGCGTCCGAGCCTCTACATCCTCTGCGGCATCGAGAGACGCTGCCTCCGTGCGCGGAAGCAGGAATTTTGGTGGATTCACCAGGCTGTTGAAGAGGAACTACAATGGTAGGGTCAGCCGTCTTGAAAAGTGCGATGTCAATCGGCAGAGGCATAACGTACAGTTCCGTAGCTTGAAAAAAGCAAGAAGGAAAGAAAGTCATCATCAGCATCCGGTGCTAATTATTTTCTTCACCCGGCTTTGGCGCTAAGATATCTTCCGAATAGAAACAGTACGTACACAAGAAGTGAAAATCCGAGGATCTGTAACACAGAGATTGGCCACACAAGTTTCTCCCAGCCCAGCCCCAGCGAAATAAGCCAGATGCTCAGCGTGCGGCAAGTGTCCGTTAAACTCCTTGCTGTCGCTGAGACGTGCCGTGTAACGCTGAGTCCGAAAAAAGTTGAAAAGCGAGATGCTGCACGCAATCGCAACACCGGACCAGAGTACGGTGGGTGTATCGATCATCTGGTGCCAGCCACGCGGAAGGTCAAAGAACATAGACCTGTCGGCGAACCGCGCGAGAACCGGCATGAAAATAAGGATGGTCAGAAAGCCGAAGAGGCCTTCGAAACCGACGGCAACCAGCGGTGCAACAGAATAGCGACTCATGATCTTCTCTTCAACGACAAACTGGGTTGCTGTGCTGAGCATTTGGAAAAAGNAAAAAAAGGAACACTAATTTCAGCGAACTCAAAATAATAATAATAATAATAATAAACGCCGGAAAAAAAAAAACTAACAAGATCTGCGCAAAAAGTATGAAAAACACGCCCACAAGGACCTTTGTAGCTTCCGGGCTCTCAATGGGTTCCGGGCTTGGCAATTCCCCAGATCGAGCAGCCAAGGACGATGGAGACAAGATTGCATGTAAAAAGCTGATGGCATTTTCTTTTACTGCATCTTTAGTCATAGACCCACTGAGGCCGACTACTGATACGCCTGTGAATTTAAATCAATGAGACGCGTTTTTGATAGAAATCGGCGCAGAGGATGGCCCGAGATCTACTCGGCTTCCCCGCTCTGCGGAAGTTTAATGTTCGCGCGTAAAGTGCAGAGGCAGCTCTAAAGCCCAAAATGAGGCCACGAACCTATCATGACAGTCACGAGTGAGAGCCATCTAAAGGAAGGATGGAAGGATGCGCGCGAATCAGCGTAAGAAAAGAAGCGGAACCCAGAACCGAGGACAGGCGGTTCGATATACATACTGGTAAAACCAAAGCCGGCGATGGAGGAATAAAACGCTTAGAATTCCCACGAACAGGACGAGCGCCCCGCGCGTCATTTGATATATAGAAACGGGAGTATAAAGAAGGCCAACATTCATCAACTATACATTGATGAAGTATACATGAATATGGCAAGCAGACTGAAAGAAGGCAATGGACGGACCGTTGTACCGGTGAGGTCGCATGCGGCGGGTAGCCACAAGAGGAGCACCTTGTATCCACGCAGTGGCTGGGACTTGGTAATTGGCTTCAGCGGTGGCGAGTCGGGCACGGGATCGTCATCGGAATCGGGCGGAAGCTGTACAGCAGGCTGGAAGCGTGTGCGAACAAGCGAGTAGATGACAGGAAGGAAGCCTGGCGCGGTGAAATAGGAGGTGAGAAGAGTACCCCGTATACAAAGAGAATGAAACAGGAAACCCAAGACGGACAGAGCATTTCGCCGACTAGAACGGAGAAGGGGGTCAGAAGGGGCAGAGCACGGTCGAGATTAGATGGAAGACACGTACGGAACATCTGCAGGGTCTGCCAAACTGGCTGCTCGTAAAGGACCTGATGACGAGGATCGGGGTCGTCGCAGTTCTCAACGCATTGCATGTCCTACGGTGGCGAGCCGGATGTAGGATGAGATGAGTGAGAAGGGCGCCTGCGTAGGGAGAGGGGTGAGATGGGAACCAACCTGCCATTTGCTCCATAGGGAGTTACTGGAGCCCTGTGGGTAGTTCGGATGTGTTGTGCGCAGGAGAAAGACAGGAAGAGAGGACATACGGTGATAATCATGCCCGCAATGAGAACGGGAACATAGAGTTTGGACATGGCCATGGCCATGGTGGGAGAGAGAGCGAGAGAGTTGAAAGAGTCGGGTCCGGACGCGCGTCCGCGTCGGGAGCACGCGTGACGCGACCGAGCGTGACTGCGTGGGACAGTTGCGCTGCCGAACTTTAAGTGGCT